>JAALGZ010000088.1:0-71563 GCA_015227615.1 Labyrinthula sp. Ha
AAGATCATTAATAATAGATTGACACACATCCTAGAGAAACTGCCATCATACCAGGCAGGTTTTAGATCCAACTTCAGTACAATGAATAAAATTGAAGTTCTCAATAGCATAGTCAAGCATTGTCTTAGAAAAAATCAGAAGCTGAAGTTACTCTTTGTAGATTTCCAGAAAGCTTTCGACTCGGTTGACCATAGATTCATCCAAATATCCTTGAAAGAACATCATGTGCCAAAGAAACTGAGAAAGATAATAAAAAATCTATATGAAGCAACAGAGGTAAGAGCAGCAGAAGGAAACAAGCATTCAGGAAGTGTAAACTTAAGACGTGGGGTTCTACAAGGGGATTCATTATCTCCAGCTATCTTCGTAGTAGTTTTAAATTCAGTAATGAAAAGAATAAACCATAGTACCTTGACCAACTTGACAGTAGCGGGAATGAAGTTCAATTACTTAGCGTTTGCAGACGATATAGTCACAATATGCGACTCCGATGAACAAATCTCAAACTTCGTGAATCAACTTCAAACTCTGGAACCTGTGTCTGGATTGAGAATAAATATATCAAAAACCAAAATCTTGCTGACAGATGAAGGCTATGAAATAAATGAAGATATACCTGACGAAGACATCAACCTCATTTTATCCAAATTCTACTGCGAAACCTGTGACAGATATTTTGAAGCCAAGAAAAGTTATGATGCCCATTGTAGAAGTAGGTTCTGCGATGGCACGCGTAATCGCAGTCGTAAAGGTACGTTAGCTGTTCTCCATACTAAAGAAATTCTGGAACAAAAGTTGCAACCTTCAGCCGATCCAGTAACAGTAAATGGCGAGTGTATAGAGCCAGTGAAGTCATATAAATACTTGGGGATGGAATTTAATTCAACTGGTATCTTAGTAAATAGTATCTTACAAAAACTGGAACTCTGCGAAATAAGACTGAACAAATATCGGGACTTTATTCAATCTCCTAAAATCTGGAACGCAACAAAACGAAATCTTGTACGAGCTCTGGTACTCTCGCCTGGTTTGTATAGTCTTGTCAACTGGCCCGAGGATGAACGAATAAATAAAAAACTTCATATGCTATCGAGGAAGATCAAAGCAGCCATTGAAAACATTCATATAAAGGAGGTGAGAATCCAAGAAGGCGACCTAGATGTGTGCAAGATTGTCCAAGATCTAAAAGATAAATACAACAGGACAGAAAAAACGCTCCACGATGAGCAACTTACCTCCCTCAGACTCTCAAACATCAACAACAACTTACAACCCAAGAGGCCCAGGGAAATATCATATCTGGAAGTCCAAGATCGGCTTAACTGGAACCCAACACCTCCTACTGAACCGCCACCTGAACAATCACAACAAGAAGAGAGCAACCTGTCAAATACCCCTCCAACTCCAAACAGAATATCCCCGATAGCCATCGCCAGAACCATGTCCAGATACAAAAGGCAAAGGCTGGCCATAATAAATCCTCTTGAATATACTCAAACGATGCTTGCTGTGAACGAAAGTATCCAGAATCCCTAAGGAAAATAAGCGGAAACGAAGCAAGAAAGGTTCAGAAGTAGCTGGAGCAAACGCTGATCCCCCCTGAAAGCAAACAACCCATATTCATATTCAGATCCTCATTGACTTCACTAGAATAAGTCCAAAGCAAAAAACTTCATCATAACCAAGAGCCACCAAAAGACAACATACCCACGATAAGCACCACAAAGCAGACACGATAAACATCTTCCTCCGAAAAACTATCCTTCTTGACCTCCCTATAAGCTATACACAAATCCCCCTTATCCTCCTCCAAACTGATCCAAAACCTGATCTTGAACATTCTTGCGCACGAAATCAATCAAAACTTTCCAGGATGCAGCCAAATCACTCATCAATCATCATAAATACATCTTCAGAATCTTTAACATGCCGGAAATCGCGAATCAGGAGGTCGTGAGAGAACGGTTCAATCTTTTTTCTTTTTTTTTCTATCCGATGTTGTTGTACTTGATTTGATTTCAACTTATTCCGGATATTGAAAATTTTGGGCATATTTACAAATTGAGCTCCAATAAGGCATTACTACATACTTTTTAGGAACTTGTCACTGGAGTTAACGGAAGATAACAGTAAGATAAGACCAAGGCAGGATTATGTACAAGAAAGCTAACAGAACGTACCAATAACAGAACAAGCAAGAAACCAGCACAAGGGACAAAGCTTAATGGAAGATACCAGTAGCAGACCAAGTAAGGAAACACACAAGATACAGTGGAACATAATGGAAAATACCGGTACAGAATGAAGTGTGATGAGATGCAAGATTTAATGGAAGTTACCGGAATAAACGTTATCTAAAATATATACTATAACTAGGTAGTAAGACCAAGGCGAGCGTGAGGGTTAGGATACTTATCCCAAATAACTCCCTGTTAAAGCTAAGTTAAGTTAACCAATAAAGAAAACAATTCGATTGTTGTATTAGTTTCGCCTAATATCTTGAGAACAATCTTATTATTGACTTTAAAAACCTTCGGAATATTTGTATCTTGTTTGAACTTGGTGATCTAGTTTCTCCTAGATTTGTTCAATAGTAGTTTAGTTAATCTTTGAGCTTGGATTAGTGACCCTTTCGTGAGTCACTTTTCTTGGGCAATTTGTGATAGGAATATCAGTCACTCGTCGACCGATAAATTGTTTAAACAATTGCAAACCGAAACACGATTGAATCTATGGTATCTTTGAAAAAGGGTTCCCCTCGAGTTACTCGATCAGGCAAGCAACTCACTCGATCGAGTGACGAGGAGCCTACTTCGGATTTGGGTGGGGGAAACCCCAGAAACAGGACTTCATCTGTAGATACGGCTGGGGGGGAGAACGAGTTTATACCGTCTCCCGATCAGCCTACGCAGATATCGTCGCTTGGAAAGGATGACCCTTCTGTAGGAGGTGAATCCAGAACTAGGAAAAAGGGATTGTCGCTGAAGGTTAAGTTAAAAACCCCAGCGGCAAGCTCAAAGAGGAAAGCGATTGCAAAGGCTGTGAAGCCGGTCGCTAAGAAGTCTAAGTTTGTGAAGGCGAAGGCTATTGGTTTGGTCGATGAAGGGGGTCCTTCATCGAAATTGAT
Organism: Labyrinthula sp. Ha; assembly: GCA_015227615.1. Taxonomy (NCBI): domain Eukaryota; class Bigyra; order Labyrinthulida; family Labyrinthulaceae; genus Labyrinthula; species Labyrinthula sp. Ha. Next base: position 3,128 of record JAALGZ010000088.1, read on the forward strand.
AGAATTGGATATCCCAAAAAGGAAATATTCTGCGGCGTATTTTAAGGCCAAGGGAGTTCCTAAGAGCTCGGATTCTAGGGAGACGCAAGCCCTGGATGCGGAAACGATTAGTGGTTCGAGTAGGATGGGATGGAAGGGTCAACAGGTAAAGGGCAATCAATTAGGAAAAGAGGTACTTCAGATGAATCCCTAGATTATGGGGCTGGAGCTGGAGTAACCTCGATTGAAAGGTCAGCAACTTCCGTGAGGAATGCTGAGTCTAATGACGAACTTTATAAGGAAGTCACTAGGAAATTAAACGATCCTACCAGCGGGAATGCGGCTGGATCCCTTGTTGAGAAAAAAGTTATGGAAAGGGATTTGTTAGAGTTTGATTCTCTGAATCCTCAGGAGAAGAGGAAAGTTTTTGCTAAGTTGAGAGTGCAATACGAAAGATCGCGTATTCAGAATAATACAACCCTAGCGGCACTGAGGAGCAAGAATGCTGAGAATCAACATATTGGTCTTTCCTGACACCAAGAATGGCCTGAAAAGGTTGGTGGGGAAGAATTGGATATGGAAGCGGCTGGTATTGCGACCAACGTGGACATTGGTATGTTTGACACTATCCAACCTTCGGATCCTAATGCCGATGAGTTGAAAAGATACGTCATCATTAATTATGTGAACTCGCAAGCAGTTTCGACCTACTTGCCGAGTTTAGCTTCTCAGGTTATTTCAACTAGAGAAGAGTTACATGGTGAAATCGAAAAAAGAAGATTTCGAAATAGGGAAATCCATCAGATGATTGGTGATGCGAGGGGTCATGTCGACACCCTTCGCGCAGACACTGATAAGAAGATGATCGACTCTAAGGTGTATATTGATACCCTTAGAGCTGAAATAAATTCTTTGAGAGATGCTGTTAATGAAGTATCTCAATTGAGGGCTGCTCCTCTAGTGTCCACTGCTAGAGTTAAGCATATGTTGCCCAAAGTGGATGTTTTGGAGACCTTGCAAATGGAAAAGCTTGGTCTATGGTTGAATATTGTAGGTGAGCTATTGACGTTGGATCCGTCATTCCAACCTTGCCGCTTCGTTCATGAAAAATTGTTGGAAAATTTTTGTAGATCCGAAGAGGATAGGGATGTTGTGTATTATTCCCTAAAAGATTATTATGAAAAGGGTAAGGCTGAAAATCGCCAAGATCCCATGCGCCTTCTTAAGGAGGTTAAGTACCCTATTTCGGGTGACAGCAGGGAACGATTTCAGACTTACATGATGAACGTAAGTTCGAAAGATGAAACGGGTTATACTGATAGGATAGGGGAGGAAGCACCGATTGAGTTATTAAATGAGATAACGAGAAAAGTGCCCTCTAGCTTTAGTTTATCGAAGGAGGCGATTCGGAGTAAAGTTAGAAACTTCGAGGATCCCCTTCGTTCGGTAGAGATGCTTCAGACCCTTTTGGAAGCCCAACGCCAGTTTGCGTAGGACAGGGGTGTTGATGCATCTAATGGTCAGGTTCCAGAGTCGGGACCTAAAATTAAGGAGAGGAAGTCGAGAACTCCCTCGTGAATAGGATAGGGACACCTAATGTGAATAAGGTGGCTAATTTTGTGTCATTTCCAATGGCAGCGAGTCCAGTACCCATTAACCTTACGGGTGACTCGATCGATGTTTTGACTAAAGAAAAGGAGTTTCATCAGAAGTGGTATTCCGAGATCCCTTGGAATCACCACAGGACCTGTGCTTATTGTAAGCATCATGGGCATGGTATGCACGATTGTGTTACTTTTGCCGTAAATGTTTTGAGGAAAGATGATGAAAGGAAATTGAAATCTGTTGAGGGAAATATTTTGAAAACCCGTCAAGTCCAAGATTTCATTAATCGGGCGTTTCGTCGTCAGATGGAAAACCCTGGAGGCAAGTCTAACTATCAGACACCAAGAGGGTTGACATTATTGAAACATTCTGTGATTGTTAAAGCCAGAATGATGATGGGGGGCAAGGATTCACCTAATGATTCGCGCTCGCAGTCGGGGTTTAGGGAAAGTAAAGCACTTGCCCTAGCCGCTCCACCCGGACAAAAGGAGCTCGAGGAAATGAAAACTATGGTGCCGGAAGGCTATGATTTAATGATCGAGGGTACTGAGGAGTATCCAACTTTGGAAGTGCATGTCGGGGAGGTATCCCAATTTCGTAACTTTGGTGAAGGTTACGAGATTTGCACTAAATCGGGAGATGTGATTGGCGATGCTAAATTTGATAGCGGAGCTGAGGTCACAGTGGGAAGTTGGTGGAAGCACAAGGATTTGCTAGAAAGCTATTCGAGTGCAAGTGGCAACGTTCATGTTGCAAATGATGCCCCGGTTAAGATTTTAGACGTAGGTTATGTGGGACTTGTTGTTAAAGTCCATGATTTAGAAAGTAGGGCTTGCCCAAGGGCCAAAGTTGTATTGGTTCAATCTCAGGATTGGCCAAGCTTTCTAATAAGAAGACCCGAATTGAGGAAGATGGGTTTAGATCCCGCTCAAAACTTGGGACTCGGGTAGGGAATCGGCAGCCAGGCTAACCACCTGGTGGGCCAAGTACAAGAAAAGATCTCAACTCTCATTGTTTATAGATATGTAAATTGTGTCTTGTGGTTAGAGAGTAGATTAGAGATCTGTAATTGGCCTAGTGTGATATTTGTATGTACTATTTCGGTTAAACCTAAAGGGATTATGAATTATTTGACATCGAAAGGGTATAAGCTACTTGAAGTAGTCCAAGTGTTACACTGGGTACCTAATAAAATGATTAAGTCGGTGAGGAGGTATATGGTTCTTGGTAGGGGTATTTGCCAGTCTCGCGTTAGTAGACAAAAGCACAAGAATGTGCTGATTGAACCCCTTGGTACGGTCGGGGAGGTGGCTCGGTTGATGCTGATGGCTAAATCGCTGCAGGATGGCGCCATTTCAGTTTACCCTCAAATCTCGGTCGGCAACGTACCAAAAACCTTAATGAATCTTGATGGACATGTCGAGGTCCGATTCATTAAGGCGAGGCAATCACTTAGTGAAAACCTCACCTTGGGTAGACGCCTATCTAACGAGGACGCTCGGGGATGTTCTACAGCGGCTTTATATTCCGCATGGGAAAGAGTCTTGGATGACGGACTAGGGGATGAACCCAGGTCATTTAACGTCGACTCATGGATTGAACCTATACAACCGACAAGGATTTATGCCTCTATTGGTAGTCTCGATTTGGTTGAGCGCATAAATTCAGGGAATTTTGAAGGGATTGATTTTGGAGAAATTATAAAATTGCGTCGTCATGTCGAGGACATCGCTGATGACGATTTGGGAGATAACCTTCTTCCTGATGTAGGAGAAGGTTTGAGCTTGGAGGATGAGGAACCCTTGATCAAAAAAGCCATCAATGAGATGGTAGATCGCGCGGAAGCCTCAATGGAAATGAAAAAGTTACTTAGGAAATTGTGTTTGAGCTTTTGGGATGTGTTTGCCACGGACCACACTCAGACTAAGATTAGTGGGATGTCACCAATGCCGGTGTATCCTTTGGAAAATTTTGAGTTTGCCTACCCCAGGGTTAGGCCAATGTCTTCGGAAAAATGGAACTTTATTAGGGATAAGCTGCTAAGTATGGCAGAAAGAGGATTGGTCACTAAGGTTAAATCTGCTGAGTTTGGCTCGGTGGTATTTGCGGTGCCAAAGAAAGGACACAAATTGAGAATGGTCGTTGATCTTGTTGATGTTAACAAGATACTTAGAAGGGATGTGAATTAACTTCCGCATCTGGAGACTTGCTTTGATAATCTTGCAGGTAGCAAGTATTATGGCAGCTTTGATGTGGTTTCGAGCTTTGATCAGTTAGGGATAACTGAAGAAGCAAAGAAATATTTTAACATTGTTTCGGAGCATGGCATTTTCCAGCTTCAATTTGCACCAATGGGATATCACAGTACCCCAGTATTCTTCCATCAGAGGATGGTTGATGAAGTGGTGGGGAAAGATTGGTAAATCGTCCTAGGAATGGAGTCATTCAATGGATTGATGATAGTCTGCTTTATGCAGATGACTTTGGAGAATACTTAAAATTGTTGGAGATATTGTTGACGAATTTGAGGAAAGCTAGGGTTCGTATTAGCCCGGCTAAGTCAATAATTTTGGCTAAGGAAATTGTGTATTGTGGCCGCAAGGTCGCAAATGGCAAATGGAATTTTAAGGAAGAATATTATTCTCGGATCTTGGACGTCCCAAGACCGGAGTATGTTTATCAATTGGCATCAATGATGCATTTGTCTCAGTGGTTGTCTTTGGCAATTCCAGAGTTAGCTGAGTTGAGGAGTGTTATTATGGAATTCTACCCGGAAATGAGGGGTAAGAAATCGGAATTAAAGAGGGAAAATGAAAGGGTTCATTGGTCCACTGAGCTAACAGAGGCCTTTGAAAGATTTCTGAAAACGATTAGTATTGCGGCTAAGCAGAAGTTGACCCTGTATGATAGAACCCAGGACTTGTTGTTAATAACAGATGCTTCTGGCATGTTCTTCAGTTCGATTCTGATGCAAGCCGATACTTCTCAAAGAAGTCTTAAGCTTTTGGAGAAAAGGGTAGTCCCCATGATGTTCTTTTCTGGGAAGTTTCAAGACACCCAGACGAGATGGGGCATTGTTCACAAAGAATTATATCCTATTGTAAAAACTTTTAACAGGTTGTCGTATCTGTTACCTTTTCATCCTACGCCGATTCAGGTGTATACGGATCATTTGAATTTGAGGGCCATTATTAAAGGGGGATCTAAGATCAACCATGGTCATTTGAATAGGTTGCAACGATGGGTTTTGATCCTGCAGCAGGCGGATGTGGAATTACATCACATTAAGGGGGAGGATAACGTCTTTGCTGATATGCTTTCGCGTTGGGCGGCTACGCCCGAGCGGGAGAAGCAGAGGGTTGCCTCCATTAGGATTATGAGAGCGGCAATCCGTCGCGATCGAAGGGAATCGGACGCGTCCCTGGGACCTCAACTTTCGTTGACATCTAGGGAACGTAAGTACTTTAGGAGGATGTTCAAACATCCATCGGAAATCGATAAGGGATTGGATCGATGGGTTCCTTTGAAGGATAGACACCCTGATTCTGATTCTGAATCGTCAGTAGTGGAATTCTCAAACCCTTGGTATGAGAGCGCTGGTATAAACCACGGTCTTAGGCCGGATGGGGGTCTAGAGATAAAGGTTGAGGAACCGAGTCTGAAAGAAGAGTACAGCCGGTTGGCTCTAGTGGATACGGAATCTGCCGTATCTCTAGATGAAATAGGTACATGGGTCTCGTCCCAGATTGTGAAATCTGATCATTCCTCTAGCGAGGAAATTAAGATTGAAGTTCCTAGAGTGGGACTATTAGAATATAAATATAAATAAATGTACCTGTAGAAATAAATAGTCCAGTTCACATCATATTATTCACTGAAGCAAGTTTTATTGTAAAAACCAACGAAAATAGAAATAACAGGTTAACAGCCATAAAAAAGAAGAATAAGAACCTACAACGTAATACCTCATGAATACTGAGAACAATATAAAAGTTTTAGAAGGTGCCAAGCACTATGTGACTTGGCGCAAAAGAATAGACGCCACCCTAATTGAAAAGGGGTGGATGAAAATCCTTGAGGCACAAGAAACTGTGTCTCAAGAAGATATAACTTCATTATTATCGACAGAAACCAAAAGAAAAGATAACGCGAAGGTTTGTAGCATTGTTTATAACCGAGTGAGCGATCCTATATTGGAGAGGCTCGACGGCATAGAACTTGCTATAGACATTTTCCAGACTTTAAAGGAGTGGTACAAGCCAGATCCACGTTTACAGAAGCTAAGGTTGAAGCATAAGCTCCAACATCCTGCAGGAAGAACACTGGTGGAGAAGATCGAGAACTTTAAGATAACCTTGAGACGCCTGGAGAAGCTGAATGTGCCAATTGAGGAAGATGATAAGATAGACGGCATCCTAAAAGTAGTTAGAATAAAAGGGGTGGACACATTTAGGATGATTGTTGATGCGGATAGGCAGAATTATTCATTTCAACAAGTTTGCAAGCATTTGTTGTTTATTGCTCAAAACGCGGATATTAAATGGGAGGCCAAATCGGACATATCTTCAACGCGAGAAAAAGGTTCTCAAAAACATAAAAACGGTTCTCAGAGACAACACTTTAACGATAAACAACAAAAAATTTGCAAGAACTGTGGAAAAAGAGGTCACCTGGCTCATCAATGCAGGATTCCGAGGTGCCAACTGTGCAACACACTTGGACATAGAGATAATCAGTGCAGAACGAAGCAAGAAAAAAGGACAAAAATATCCATGGCGCAGTTGAAGTTAGAAAATGAGAACGTAGGAATAGAAGAAGAAGATAATGAAGATGCAGAAACTGTGCTTACAAAGGATACGGAAGGTGAAACTAATAGCTTTTTTGTAGCAGAGATTAAGTCAAAAAGCAGTAAATACAAAAACAGTCATATAGAAATAAAATATAAATCCAGAAAAGAACAAGAAAAACAAAACAAAAAATACAAAAATAGCAAAAAAGAATATAAAAAATACAAAAATATTCAAAAAGAAAACAAAAAGTTTAGATCTCAAGATGAAATCAGCCGGTTTAGTCCAGTAGAAAAAAGGCTTCTCAATAAATATATTATTCAAAAAGCTGAGATGGAAAAAATCAGCAACTTCAAAACTCGCAAGCAGAAGCTTGTGCAGTTCATTGTTGACACTGGATCAAGTCAACATATTGTTTCCAGGACACTCCTTCCATATATACACAATGTTAAAAGGATCTCGAAAGAGATAATAAGCGGACTTACTGCAGACACTGTAGTCAACCGCGTTGGGGATCTAAAGTTAAAAATAAAAAAAGGAGAATACATACTTCTACAAAAGGTGCTCATAACGGAGACTGATGTAGAGGTTGCTATAATATCTGTTGGCAAGTTGTTGAAAAACAGATACACATTAGAGGCCAAAGATAACATCCTACAAATAAAGGATAAGAAAGAGAATACACTGGTCACAATAAAGAAATGTATCACAAACCTTTACAGACTTCGAGCTGAAATAGGCAATTCTCTGGAACAAAAGCTGGTACTTTCCGTAGAAAATACCAGAAGATATCCTTGGTACACCTTTTTTGGACATCCAGAAGATACAAACCTAAAACAAATATTAGCATACTATAAGTTGCCAGAAAAAGAAGTTAATTTTCCAGTTTCTTGTGAAGTGTGTGCCAAAGCGAAGTTAACCAAAAATAGAATTGGTAAGTCCAGGATCCAGAAAGCTGAAAGACCATTGCAGAGAATGTACTGTGACTCAATTGCAATACCAGCTATGGGCAAGAGCGGAGAGCGCGGTATTCTGTTGATTACTGACGCGTTTACTAAGTTCCGTATGCTATACATATACAAACAAGAAAGTAAAATACCAAAGATGTTGAAATACATGGTAAAAAGAATCCAGAAAGAATCAAACCTTCAGCTGTCCACTCTGTACATGGATAAAGGAACTGAATTCAGAAATGAGTTGGTAGAAAACTTCTGTTTCAGCACAGGAATAGAACCGAGATATGCACCAACTAACACTCCGCAGTTGAATGGACTGGCAGAAAGTTCCAATAGAACACTGCTAGTTAAAGTCAGAATATTTCTTGAACAGGCTCAGTTACCCCATCTATATTGGCCTCAGGCAGCAAACTTTGCAACGGTATTATTAAATAGAACACCATCAAAAACTCAACTTAAATCACCCTATGAACTCATATTCAAAGTAAAACCTACATTAGAAAAAAAAATTATATTTGGACAGAGAGTTGTTTACATAGATCCAGAAGTTAAAAGTAAGGTCCATACTCCTGGGAGAAAAACAAAGTACTTGGGCCCAGCGAAGCATTCAGCAGAGTCGTATCTGTTGGATGATACATCCAAAAATATAGTTACAACTAGGAACTTCAAAGACCTCAACAATATAGATCTTCTTAGAAATAGAATGAAAAGAAGAAATCCACTTCGAGATGTAAGAATAAAAGGAAACCTTGAGAGCATGGAAAAAGAACTTTCAGCTAGAGAACAGTTTCTGAATATTAGAAACGAAGCAACTGTGGAAAAGCCGCGCCACTGGGTCCGGCGAAGTACCAGGAAAACAGCGAAACCTAAAAATTACAAAAAGACAAAAATCTTTTATTTAGCAGAAGAAGCACGAGCTTTAAAAATCCCTACAAATGATGTGTTTCTGTTGAAACAATATCAACAGGCTACGGTTCCAAAGAGTTTCTTTCAAATAAGATATAGAAACGACAAACAACATTGGTATTCAGCTTACGAGAAAAAATACAATAAATTTACCTCCATCGCCGAGTGTAAAGAAGTTCCAAGAACTGAAATACCTCCAGGAGTTAAACCTTTTCGTTTCATCGAGATATTTGAAGTGAAGAAAGATAACGTCACACACCAAAAGAAGTACAGGGTAAGGTTTGCTGCCAATGGTAAAAACTCCGAAGTAGCTTCAACGACCTATTCACCGGTCTCAAACAAGGGAGTAATCCGTCTTTTTCTGGCCTACGCGACTTGGAAAAGATACAAAATTTACCAGTTGGATGTCTCAAAGGCGTTTTTAAATGCCAGGATACCCCACTTTAACTATTGTGAGATGCCTTTGGAGGATTTGAATAAGAGAAAGAACTTAGTTTGGAAGTCGGATAAAGCGATATATGGACTAAAGGTGTCAAGTAAGGCTTGGTTTTGGGATCTTGATGAAACACTCATGACGATAGGGATGGAACATTGTGGAGTTGAATTTACATTGTATCGAAAAAGGTATCCTGACCAATCGGTTGTATTTTTACTCGTTTATGTCGATGATATTTTGGTAACCGGAGATAATGAAAAGGTCAGTAATGACATATTGGAGTTTCTGCACCAAGCTTACGACCTGAAACAAACGACAACAACAGAGAAGTTTGTTGGGTACGAAATAGAAAAAATGAGAGACGGAACATATATTAGTTTAAAAGAATACATAGAAGAACTAAACCAGAATTATCAAACAGGAAATATTGCGCAAAAAATTAATACACCATATATTCCAAATGAGTACCTTTACAAAGAAGAAGATGGTGCACTTGATCCAGCCCTTTATCAGTCGATAATTGGCTCTTTAACTTATGTCAGTGAAACAATTATACCGGATATAGCTTTTGCTGTAAACAGATTAGCGGTTTTTGGCAATTGTCCAACGAAGAAACACTTGAACGCAGCAAAACGAGTGTTAAGATACCTTAGTCAAACTAAAGATCTAGGAACAACAATAAGAAGTTTTGGTAGAAATCTATGCATAGAAGTCTACAGCAACGCGAGTTGGGGAAATGTACCAGATGGAACTTCAATAGACGGATATATAATTCTTGTAAATTCGATCCCTATTTCATGGAAGTCAAGAAAACAAAAAGAAGTTGCAAAATCAACGACAGAAGCCGAAACAATTGCACTTGCTAGAGCTTTGTCTACCTTAGTCTGGATCACTACGCTGTTAAAGTTTTTGAGAATGAAAGAACCTGAAGTGGAGATATATTGTGAAAGCTTGAGCACAATAAAATTATTAGATGATCACTCGTTGTCTTTCAGATCCAGGCACATGAATATAAAGTACTTCTTTGTAAGAAACATAATTAAAGAAAATGAATGGGAAGTTCAGCATATTAGAAGTAGAAAAAACATCGCAGATATGATGACAAAACCTGGAAGCGTCAGAAGTTTTTTGGATGCAAGACGAGGACTCTTAAAGAGAAGAGGAGAATAAGCGGGGAAAGTATTAGAATATAAATATAGATAGAAATAAATTTACCTGTAGAAATAAATAGTCCAGTCTAGATTATATTATTCACTTAAGCAAGTTTTATTGTAAAACCCAACAAAATAGAAACAACAGGGACTCGATGTACTTGTTTCTGAATTACGGCTTTCTCCTAAGAAAAAGAAGGAGAAATTGACTTTTGAGAGGATGCGAGCCTTGGATAAGGATCGTATCTCGTGTTTGAATCCGTATTACCAAGGAGAATGGAAGCGGATATCGGAAAAGGAACTTTTGGATGCCCAGACGCGTGAAGCTTTGGGTGATGGTTTGGTTTGAAAATTTCTGAGGAGGAGGGGAGAATTATTATACCCTAATCGTTGTTTGAACGCCAATTAGTTCATATACATCTGGCTAATAGACATGGGTCTAGGATCCAAGATGTAGCAGAAATGAGGCGGTTTAAATGGAAGATACCCTCGAGCTATGGTTCGAAAGTATCAGCGGAAGTAGTGATGCTTGGACTGAGGTCTAATTGTATTCACTGTAATAGGGCACCGAAATAGGTGAAAACAAAATTGAGATTAGTAACGGAGGCTAGAAGACCTAAAGAGGTTCTTGTAGCTGACTTTTTGTATGTTAATGCTAAAGGTTATATATTGGTTATAACGGATGCATTTTCTCGGTTTTCTTTTTTTTATTACGCTCCTAGAGCTGATGCAGGAACTGTAGTTAGGGCTCTAAGTAAGTTTCATACTTATTGGAGATTAGAGGTGGAGTTTACCCTTGTAACTGATAGGGGCTCCCATTTTGCGAACCAATTACTTGAACTGTTACAGAAGGAGGTTCGATTTACACATAACTACGCGGTGAGTTATGCTAGTTGGATCAATGGGGAGGTAGAAATTGTGCATAGGAAAGTTTTGAGCTTCTTGCGAAGTTTGGTTCCAGAACTTAGGTTACAATGGGATCAGTGGCCGGATGTGATTGAGTCAGTGATGACTGCAGTCAACGAGGTTCCTCTACCTAGTCGGAAGCTTCCTGGCATGAAGGATGCTCCGAGCGCTAATCTGTTGTTTTTAAATACAGACCCTACTAGGGAGTACATTGAAACGGAGGCCTTTCCCAAAGTAATTTATCGGAAAATTGGAGATAGGCAGGGTGCGATTAGGGTTGATAAGTATATCTTATATCGTCTGTCGATGGAATTCCGCCGTAAGCTTGATGAGATGCATAGTCAAGTAGCTGATTATGTCTCACTTATGAAGAGGAGAAGGAATGATTATTGGAATAAGCGCCAAAAGAGAGTCGACAAGGCTTGCATACAATATGTGCCTGGAGACTGGTGCTTAATTAGTACAAAGAATACCCCTAGGGACAATAATAAGATTAAGTTGATTTGGTCTGGTCCGATTAATGTAACCGAGTTACTCTCATCAAATGTTTATAAAGTTAGGTTATTGAATGGGGAAACCCAGATTGTACATGGAAGTCGTTTATACTTCTATGAGGCGGATGGTTTCGTACCCGATGACTCACTTCGGAAAGTTTTCATTAATAATTGGGGTGAACTTGAAGTTCAGAAGTTTTTAGAAATTAGATACTCAAAAGGTGAGTACCTTTTAAGAGTTAGATGGAGGGGTTTCGAACCCGTAGATGATACATGGGAGCCCCTGCTCACCATGTACAGGGATGTGAAGGAGCTTACTCTTAAATTTTTGGGAGAAAAGCGAATTTCGAATAGGAAAAAATTGGTTAGGAAACAGGCGCAAGGTTGGTTAGATAGGAAATTTGCTACAGACGTATCGGCAGCGTGGGTTGGAAGACTCCGCCCTAGCTTGCTGCATTATTTAAGAGATAAGGAGGATCTTAGTGTTTGGGGGAAACTCCCTGGACGAAGAGATTTTGTATCAGGTTGGAAGAGTTTTGATCATAAATTGATTAGGAATCTTATTTTGAAATTTGATATGGGAAATTTTGAGCAACCTACGCGATATATGCCTTATAAGTCGAAGACTATGATGTATTCGTATTTGCAAAGAAAGTTGGGAAGGATGGATTTGGCTCCATTGAGGGGCCAGTTCATAGATATAGACAAGGGAGAAGAAACCTCGGAGAGGTTTTTGTTGACTAGTTGCTAATATTGAAGAGGTGTATTTTAAGTTTGTCTTTATATTTTAGTGGTTTTGTTAAAAGCTTAAGAAAATACAGTTCGGTGAAACTCCTATTCCCTATTTGTAGTATTCTAAATACAAGACAATATGCTCATACTTCCCCACTCTTCATAGCTCCTATGGTGTAAATGTATTTTTTATTGACTTGACTTGTAACTTTTTTGTATCTTTTCTTGATTTTACTTGTAACTTTTCTTGTATTTTTTCTTGAGTTGACTTGTAACTTTACTTGTAACTTGTATTTTCTATTTCTTAATTTACTTTAGTGTGTCCATTAACTTTTGAACTATGTTTTTGAAGATAACTTTATTGACCGGTTTCGTAAATATATCCGCTAAATTTTTTCTTGCTTCAGTGTATTTTATTTTCCAACTATTTCTTTTCAGTTCAAAGCGTGTAACAAAATATTTTATGTCGATATGACGACTTCTTCCGCTAATTGTTTGTCCTTCTAGTAACTTTACTGCACCTTGGTTGTCTGAAAATACTGTAACTTCAGGTGTTTTCATCCTCAAAAACTTCAGAATATTTGTGCACCATTTCAAATTTGACACACCTCTTGCGACTCCTATGGTTTCTGCCTCTGTACTGGACTGAGCTACGAGATCTTGTTTCTTTGTTTTCCAAATAATCGGAGTTCCGTTCAAGAGAATAATATGGCCGTCAATAGACGCCATATTAGCTGGCACGTTTTTCCAACTAGCGTCACAATAAACCTCTATTTTCGTTTTGTTAATGTCTCTTTTAAATGATAGCGCCAGTTGTTTTGAGTGTAAAATATATTTAAGTATTCGTTTTGCTTGTCTTAAATGTTCTATTCCTGGTGCTTTCGAGAAGACCGAAAGTCGATTGACTGCCCATGCGATATCGGGACGACATGTTCTCGCTGCAAATAGTAGTGTTCCTATTATCGACTGAAAGTATTTTGGATCAATCTTTGATTCTGTGGGCTCATAATATAACCCTGATTGATGTGGGATCCCAACGAATTTTGAATTCTCGACTTCGTATGTGATCGCTTTTGTTTCAATATAATTTTTTATATGTAGATAATAACATCTCGATGTTTTCTTAATCTCGAAACCTATGAACTTCTCGGAATTATCAGTATGTTTGATCTCGAAAATCTGTTTAAATTTGTTGAATAGTGCATTACCATTCTTCGGATTTTGACAAGCAAAAAGAATATCATCGACGTATATAATAAGAAACACTTCATCGCCATCCTGATCAAGTCGGTACATGGTGGTCTCAATAAGGCATTTGATGAAGTCTAGCTCCCTGAGACGTAAATCCAGAAGCTCATACCAACATCTTAATGATTCTTTTAAACCATATAACGCCTTTTCGCTTTGCCAATAAAAATTCTCCCGATCTTTGAAGTATTTTTGAGGGAGGATATAGTATCTTTTTGTTTCTAATTTAGCGTTTAGGTACGCTGTAGATACATCTAGTTGAAAGATATGCAAGCTGCTTTGCGACACTTTTGAGAAAAACATCCTGACGCACTCGAAATTAGTTACTGGACTATACGTCGGTTGAAGTGCCCTGCTAAATTTTCCGTTCGCAGTTATACGCACCTTATAAATATGCTTTTTTTGAACGTTGTCATATTTCTTAGAGTAAAGTTCAACGAGGTTCAAGACTTCAGCTTCCTGTGGTTTTTGTTGTATTGGAATTTTTGAAAAGCCGCCTATTGTTTCCAGTTTTACCAGCTCTTTATCATAAGCTTGATACCAGTGTTTGCTGTCTTCGTATCTTTTTATCTGTGAGTAACTTTTAGGTACCTTTCCCTTTTTCTTTTGCAGAAGAAAGATACTTTGAGCTGGATCTAGCAGTAAAGAATAAGCTTGTTCTACGAACGCTGTTAGCTGGGTTTGTTTTGCAACATATCTTCTTATAGGTTTCTTTTTTCTGTTGCTTCTTCTAACCCAGTCCTCTGGAACTTCTGTATTCTCCTCCTTTCTGAGGTTGTCAAACTGCACTTGTGGATCCAATGTATTTTCATTTTCATTTTTATATTTATTATATAGGTTATTTGTCAACGGAAGAATATCCCTTGCTAATATTTCTTTTCCTGAAGCGTCATCCAATATTATGTGCTCTGCTGAAGTGTTTTTTACCCCAACATATATTCCTTTCTTGGATCTTGCTGCAAACTTATTTTCAGGCTTCTTAATTCTATATACTACCTTTTGACCAAACATAAAAAGATTGTTTAATTGTGGTTTTCTTTTAAATAAGACAAAACTGGAGGTGTTTCAACTGTAGAAGTAGATATATTGTTGCTGATGAACGCTGCGTATTTAGTCGCGTAGGTCCAGTATTTCTTTTCTACTTTCGACTCGTAAATGAGCGTTCTAGAAAGTTGTACTATTCTACCATTGGCTCTTTCAGCGGTGCCGTTTGCCTCTGGTAGATATACAGGACTAAACCTGAAACTTATACCCTCTTGGTCAAAGTATGTTCTCAAAGTAGAGTTTTTTGAATTCAGTTCCCTGATCCATATAAACTTCTTTTATTTTTTATTCGCTGAGCCTTTGTACTTTTTTGAAAAATATTATCAAGTTTTCTGGAATACGATCTTTTGACTTGAAATTCTCTACATATCTATATTTAGAGAAGCTGTCAGTAACGACAATAAAATAATGTTCTCCAGCTTTACCTCTTACAGTTGAAGATACAGTGTCACAATACAGTCTCTCTAGAGGTTTGCTGGCCTTGAACACTTTTTGTTTATGAACAGGTGTTCTTTGTTGTTTCGTTTTTGAACAAACTTCACAGCTTACTATATCAGGTACTTTTATTTTTATATTATGAAACTTTAAAGTATTTTTCAATATATTTACTGAAGGATGACCAAAAAATTTGTGGTAATATTCTACTTCAGAAATTTTAAATATCTCTTCGTTATCAATGAATTCTGCTTCTGTTTTGAATACTCTATTTGCTTCTTTCTTTGCAGTTAAAACTATTTTATTATCCTCATTTACGAAAACAATGTTCTTATCTTTAGTTTTTATTCTGAGATCTTTCTCTAAAAGTTTTCCAAAACTTATTAAACAAGTATCTGTATCAAGAACTATTGCATCTTTCAAAACGAGAACCTTATTCATATCCGTTTTTATTTTGAACGAGGCTCTTTTAGTTATTGGCAACGTTCCACCTACTACGTTTACGTGTCCATCTTGAACATCTTTTATTTCAAACGCTTTACTAATATATCTTTTAGGTAAAACGTGGCTACTTGCTCCTGAATCTACGATGAATGGTATTTTATTTTTATCTTTTTCTATTGTATTTAGGACATGTTCTACCAAAACATCTGCAGTTTCATCATACACAGTTTCCGTATCTTCTTCTGAATTGTAAGATTTTTGTGTTCTTATTTCAAAGCTTTCAGACTGCTGGGTTTCTTCTCCTTGCTGAGTTACGTTTCTCGTGTTTGCTTCGTTATTTTCTTTGTTCCCACCTTTTCCGGGACACGCCGGTGCAAAATGTTTATCCGACTTACAAAGAATACAATACGTTCTAGCCGTGCATTTTTTTGTCACATGGTTAGTTCTCCAACATCTTCCACACTTCTTTTTTGGTTTCGATGACTGCGAGTAATGGTTATTAGAAGATTTTTTATTGTTGTCTATTTTCTCTGCGATGAACCTCAGTTCTTTTAAAATTGTATAATATTTTCTTAAATTAGTATGTAGCCTGAGCTGTTGCTGCAACGAGTCTACTAAAGGATGTTTTAGGATCCTCATGATCCACGCTATCTTGTCCTCGTCGTTAAGAGTTCCCGCTATCTCCTGATAACGTGCCTGATTAACGTCGAAGTTATTGATCCTTTCTAAAGCTGTATTCCCGGGTGAGTTGAATAGTAAGTTTCTGAGTCTGTCTCTTTCTGAGACGTCATCAGCAGAATACATATCCTTTATTCTCTCCCAGAGAGTATTTGGATCTTCAACGTCACCTACGGATTCTATTACCTTTTCTGAAAGATGTTGGTAAATAATTCTAGTTGCAGTTGTGTCTATTTTGGCTTGGGATCTTTTTGACTTGCCCGTGTAAAGTTCATCACCAGGTTCGTCTTTAGAAACTCTGAGCCAAACACCCTCTTCACGAAGGAAGCTTTTAATTTTAATAACCCAGTTTTTATACTGTTGCGGGTTGTTAAGTTTGAAAGTACTATCACCCATTCTTTTTATTTTTTAGGGAAGTAATATAAAATTCTTTTGCTGGTTGTTAACCTGTTGACTAGTTGCTAATATTGAAGAGGTGTATTTTAAGTTTGTCTTTATATTTTAGTGGTTTTGTTAAAAGCTTAAGAAAATACAGTTCGGTGAAACTCCTATTCCCTATTTCTAGTATTCTAAATACAAGACAATAGTTTTCCCTTGATAAATTGGAATTTGGTAGGAGATTTGATTCACTGGGATCAGCAAAATCATTTCTAATGGAGACTTGTCCTGAGGGAGTAAGTCAAACGTATAGGAACGCTTTCGAACGAAAGAAAAAAGAGGTTGAGACGATGGTAAAAATTTGTGAAGATCGTGTCATTAAACTTTATCAAAATCTGGTGTCGAGAGCTGGGATGAAATGTAAGTATCTCTTATACTCACTAGAACTAAGTCGTAAGAGGTACCTACACGAAGTCTTGGACAAAGAATACCCTAAAGAATTGGTTTCGGAAATTGAAGGAATCCTTGTTACTCCAGTGGAGTGCGAGTTGTCTGGGGGAAGTCTTGTCGCAGAATTTAGGCGTGAACAAACTTTTACGTTTAAACATCTTTGTGGCAATTTATGTTTGGTTGGTTTTGAGGGAAGCCCGTTTTGGACAAGAATTTGTGTCCCGCCTCGGGATAAACTTTGGTTTACTGCGGACTTATACAAGTCGGCAATTTTAACGGAGTGGCCTGAAGACAACGCGGACTTATTACTAATGGATCCTCCTTGGGCGATAGGTCAGGCGAATCCGATTAGAGGATTGAGAGTTCCTTATGTACGGAAACCTGATTCTCAGGTCCTAAATTTGAATTTCGAAGCTCTTAAAGCTTCTTTTTTAGCAATTTGGGTAGTGGAGCGAACACTCGCTTTAACCTTAGATAGTATGTTTGAAAGGGGATATGACTTAGTTCATATCATAGAATGGGTAAAACTGGCACCGAGTGGTAGAATAAGAGCATCATTAGGCTATTATTTCCAGTACTCGGCAGAGTCTTTATTGATTTTTGTAAAGAGAAAGGAACGCACTTCCTCTCTTGTAGTGGAAAAAATAGAAAGACTTAGAAAGGAAAAGGCAATCTTTGCAGATCGCCTAGTGGAAGGGGTTAAGCCTAGAAAGGTATATGAATTGTTTGGAAAGGTCTTTGATAATCGACATCTTAAGGTAGAATTACTCGCTAGATGTGCTAATCTGAAGTACGGATAGATACAGTTTGGTTTAAAGGTCGATTCTTTAGTCTCAGGCAAAGCATTTGGATGCTTCGTCCCTAAAGTATTGCCTAGCGAAAAGGTTACCAAATAGCCTTTTAGAAGGTGAGGAGGGGGTTGTGTGAGTTCTTGTAATTTATTTTAGAGACTTGTGCTATTTAGTTATTATAGAATGTAGATAATTGAGTTATAATTAAAGTACCCATAGTTTCTAGGTGCTTTTCCTAGGATAATAATTAGGCTAGATCGAACGTGATATTTTGGGAAATTAATCCATAACTAATTAAGAAAAACAATTAAAAGACAAAAGTAACTATTTGTACACTGGGAGTTCAGGTACATCGATATAGCTACTCAAGTCTTACAAATACTAAAGGAAAGCCTTAGGTTTGCTTACTTCACGAGGGTGAAGTATCCTAAGCATCGTTTAGAACGAAAGAAACACTTCTTTTAAGTGAATTTGTTGTGACCAAGTTTAAGGGGTCACTTTTCCTTCGATTTAGTTATCTTCGGTTAGTCACTCGTCGACTGACAAAATTCTGAAGTCAACATGGTGAACTTGTCCAATCTAAAATTTAGCCAATGGAATATCGCGTGTAAATTACACGTGTGTAATAAAATAATTCCCCGTTTGTGTTTTGATCTGCTGTGCTGTGACAAAACTTTATGGAATTTAATAAAATATCCGATGAATAATTTTGACTGGTTGGAAGTATAACATTCCTTATCGGAACTTATCGACTCCTATCGGAACTTACTGGAAATGTGTCTTAGGTTTCCACGTTTCTCCGATCTCAGAGCATCTGTTTGCTGTGCGAGGGTAATGTCACCTTGTGATAAAACGAAAAATTAGATACTTTCGCATATACAGAACGGGCTGAGGCGCTCAACGCAATCTGTTCACACTAGAAAGCAAAATACATATATTCTCAAAATAAACAGGAAATCGATGAGAAAAGGAAGACGAATAACTGATTAGAACCTTTTACAGTTCTCTCTATCCCAAATAGTGCTCTCAAGCAATATTCAGACTTTGGTATAATAATTTATGGCTTTGTTGCATGAATATTTGAGCTATGCAAAAATCATGTAAGTTGGTATGCTGCTGGCGTATCCATTTGGCTCAGATAACACATGCGCACTCCAAAGAAAAAACCATTTAGTAATTCCAGAAAACACTCTAAATTTAAAATCATCAATTGGCCTGAATATAATAATATTTTGCGTAAGAAAGGTTGTACAGATTTTGTAATCTCAAAGAATTTAAGAGAGAATTGGCATGAACAAAATAACAACCGTAAAAAACGTGAAGGTCAAAGAAAATATTGTGACCAAGCTATTCTTGTTTGTTTTCAAATTAGATATTTGTTTAAACTCAAGCTAAGGCCATGCCAAGGATTCATTAATTGTATTTTTGAGATATCAGGTTTACAAATAACTTGTCCAGATTACACCACTTTAAGTAGACGTGGTAAGAGTTTAGATCTTAAATCTTTACTTGGTGATTCAGATAAGGAATTTAACCACATATCTATTGATACCACTGGGATTCAAACCTAAACAGGTAATGAGTGGTTAGAAAATAAACATGGTCTTCATTATATACGTAAAATATGGAAAAAGTTGCATATAGTCGTTGGTGACAATGATAAGATTGTTGTCAATTCCACTACTGATCATAAGAAAGATGATAGATCACAGGTTAAAGATCTGACCAAAAATGTCAAAACCAAAGAACTACTTGGTGATCCAGGGTATGGTGGGGAAAATATATACAAGATGTTACGCAAAAAGGGTATCAAGTCAACTATTCGTCCACCAAATAATCTGACCGCTCAAAAGGCAAAAACCGAACATCAGCATAGTGCTACATATCAACAAAACAAAGAATATCACGCATGGAGGAATAAGAATAAATATGATAGAAGAGAATCTGTAGAAAACACCTTCTTCAGATTTAAGAATTCTTTTGGTCGTAAATTTCTATCAAGTAATGAAGATAACATGAAAAATGAAATGACCATCAAATGTCAATTGTTGAAGAAAATGTTTGAAATTTGCAGACCTAAAACTATGCGTATCGCTTAAACCAATATTTTGGGGTAAGGGGCAATATAGCAAAAATGCTATTAATGCAACAAAGCCAATATTAGTTTAGTTCATTTATAATTTACACTTAACAGCTTAGTGTAGGTTCTACAAAATATGCAGTAATGTAGTATCTTAACCAAAATATTAACATATGCCAAAAACGTGAAAATCGAGGAAAGAAGACAAATGTAGTAGATTTGATGCTACTTATAACAATGCAAAACATGATCAACTCTTTAAATACTCTTTGGAAAATAAACACAGAAGGAGGGATTTTTTGGACAAACATCTTCCTGGGGAAGTTAAAAATTATATGAATACAGCAAATCTTTCATCTGACAATCTAAATATTATTAGAACAGAAAATATTCCAGCTGAACTGGTAGGAGATACTAGAGCCGACATTTTGCCGCAGTCTAATACAAGACTTTTTCTTATTTTGCACATAGAGCAACAAAGCAGTAAACATAATAAAATGCTACTAAGAATGATGAAATATAAAGTTGCAATTACAGAAAATCACCAAAAATAGTCAAATAAAGAAAACTCGTCCGAAGTCCCAAGGATCTCAACTTCATCGACCACTCCCTCGTTGGCCGTCGCCTTCACAGGCTTAGACCTCTTGGCAACCGACTTCGCAGTCTTCGAAGTTGCCTTTCTTTTCTTTTTAGCAGATTTGGTCTTAGCTCCGACCTTTCGTTTTTTACCAGTTTTCTTAATCAGTTCCCCTCCATCCTGAGTTTCCCCTGTTCCTGCGGTTGCTTTTTGAGTAGGCTTCTCAACTGAGGGTTCAAACTCGTATTCCCCCTCAGCTGTATCCACAGACAACGGCCGATCCTTAGGATTTGATGTCCGTAAAATTTCCATCAAATCCTCGTCCCTGATCGTGGTCGATTTTTTCGCCGATCTTGTGACCCTATCGGATCCTCCTTTCTTTGCAACCATTCTGTTCGATAAGTATCTCCTAACGATTGTTATAATAATTTGTCAGTCGACGGATAACTAACCGAAGTATACGAATCTGACTCGGAAAAGTGACCCCTTGACCAGGTCACAGCAAATTCCGAATGAACGTTTTCTAGGTTAACTTTCTTGCTCAAGATACTTTACACTCGTAGAGTAAGCAAACTTGAGTCTTCTTTCTATTCCGATGAAGTATGAACAAATGCAACTGATTGTATGTTGGTAATCGACCTCTCGAAATACCACAATCTGTTATTTGTTGGTTTTTCTTAATTAGTTATGGATTAATTGCCCAAAACATAAATTATATCTAAGCTAATTATCTTCCTAGAAAAAGCACCTAGAAATTATGGGTACTTTAATCACAACTCTGCTAAATATATAAGCTAGTGGTTAAATGGCACAAGTCATCAAAACTAAGAGTAAAGAATTCACACAAACCACAAGCTAGTAAACCTATCCCGAAAGTGGAACTGCATACTATTGTAGGTAAAATTAGCTACATAGCGAACCATTCGAGACAAGACGTGGCGTTCTCGGTAAACTTCATTGCCCGACAAGTCGAGAAACCGACTCAATTTTTACTCAAAGCTGCAAAAAGGATTCTAAAATACCTTATTTTGACTAAGGAATGGTGTATTACGATCAAAAAAGAGAAAAGAATTCCAGATTTGATGATTTATGTGAACTCTTCCTTTGCAGATGCATCGGAAGATCATTTTAAGTCTACTGGCGGATATATCTTATGCTTAGGAGAAACTCCAATCATGTGGAAAAGTAAGAAGATGAAGTGGGTAGCAACTAGCATTGCTGTTGCTGAATTTGTTGCAGTGAATTTGGTGTCCAGGGAAACTATGTATTTAGGGCACGTACTCAAAGAATTAGTTCAGGTAAATCCGTTACCTCTAAAAGTGTTTTCTAATTCAAAAGCTGCTTGAGAAATTGCAAAAGGAGAGTCACTATCAAATGCTACTAGATAGTTAGCTACAAAATTCTTCATGGTAAAACAATTAATCAACCAAGATTTCATTGAAGTGATAGAAATTAAAAGTGACAAGAACTATGCAGATATGATGACGAAAAGTTTAAATAGACAGAAGTTACTGAAGTTCGTAGAATATATCTTCCCGAAGAGATACGGGGGGATGTTGTAACTCCATTGATATGAAGTTCGCTGAATATATCTCTTCAAGTTTTTTATGTTGTATGTGCTTTTTCCTGAAGTCAGTGTATTCGTTTGTGTAATTTCTTGGACATAATGGCCCAATTGGTCGATCCAGATATATTATAACCCGTGGATATTCAGAGAGATATAGAGAAAGATACTATCAAAAGATATTTCAGATAGTTCGTATATTTCGTATAGTTGGTGACCTCTTATTTATTTTAGTGAAAAAATTTTAATACTTAATATAAAGTACAGAGAAAATAATAATGAACATACATATAGACGATACGGACAATTACTTGTCCAACTTGATTGCGATGGAAGCAAACGAAAATCAGAACGATCCCGTGGAAGAACGAACAGCACGGAGTGAAAACTCCAACTTAACCCAAGGGGAAACTCATTTACAAAACTTTCCTGCTTCAACTAGAACACTTACAAAGCTAGAAATTACAAATGAAGCAATTAACGAAGAATTCTACAAAAAAGGACGAAAAAGATTGGAAAACCTTTTACGATCAAAAACTGATCAAAACCAATTCGAACTACTGAAACAAGGTGTTGAGATGTACCTGCTTGCCTTAAAATTACAAATTAATGGAACATCTCTACGCAAATTTTTTAAATCTCATGATCGCAGCATCATTGATGAGCTGTTAGAATCTTACAATCCGCTTACTCAAAAATCTAACTACATTCTAGAGGAAGAAATTGACGATGAAGTTTCAGATGACATCATTTCTCTTTGGAAAAAAGACGTTGTTTTCTTACGAACAATCCGAACCCCACATCGTTTTTGCAAAATCCTGCGACGCATCGGGGCTGTTACATTCTTACCTACACAAACCAGAAAAAGAATTAACTTTGGAAACTTGATTTACAGCTGTTGGGAGGAATCAGAACCCATAACACACTTCGTTAAACGCTTTGATTCGTTGTTACAACAGGCTAATCAGATCAAGATGATGCAAAATGACTCTGATTTACTTACACTTTTCGAAACTAAAATTCTCTTTAGAAGAAACCACAATCAGATTTTTTTTCAGTTGTCAACAATTTGGATTCAAAGTATCTACCGTTAAAGGATTACATGAGTGAAGTGACACAAGCCGTACTTCAGCATGACAATTTAGGTCTGGTCCGTTTGATGCTCCAAATACCTCAGTTGTTGCATTTACAAAAAAAGTTTCATCCAATTCGAAAGTTATATTGTGTTTGAACTACGGTGAAGAATTCCCCTACAAAAGAAAACCATGTACTGGTAAAGACACCATATGCTCATTCTGCTACAACCAAAGTCATTTCGCAAGGATTTGTTTGAAGAAGCCACAGAAAACCGTACAGCACCTTAAAATCAAGAAACAAAGAAAGAAAAGGACGGTGGCAATTTCGTCTGCATATGAAACTTTCAATCTATTTAGTTCTGCTACTGTTCTTTGCACGTTCAGCACAATTCGTATCTCTTCTTAGATTAGGTAAGCTTGCACGTATGTGAACTCTTGATCTTATTCTCTTAATTGTTCTATTGTTGGTTCTGATGTTATGTCTTAATCCGAGCTAGTTAACAAAAATTCTATCTAACGATCAAATTACCGGAATCTATGATACTAATAACATCGTCCTGACCAGACTTATTGGAACGTTTTAGTGGGCTAAAACTGAATTTCACCTTGTCCAAATGGTACTTATCACAAATTCAAATTCTGGCACTGGTGTTGGATAATGTAGCGATGTGCTTGTTTTTCGAACAACCAACTTCTTAGAACACATGGAGCGAGTACCCGTAAAACTTACACTTACGAAAACTCTAGAAGCTACGAGAGGTTAGGAACTGCAAGAAGCTGAGAGTAAATTGGAGCAAATTAAAACTGTGCAAGTTCTTCTTCTGAGAGTAACCAAGTATAATGTTGCTGTGAAAAAACTAGAGCAAGCAGGGCGGGTAGAGTACAAAAATCTCAACACGCTTTGAAGTTGTTTTTCTGTTACTAGAGGAGTTTAATGAACTAGTTTTGAACATTCGTACAGAAAAGATGTTCAGGAGTGCTGACAATTCTTACGAAATGGAAAAAATTCTAGTTAAAGTGATGCAAAGAGCTACTGTTTTGAGTAGTCTACGTGACACTAGAGCTGTGCTAAAGGCGCAGGTTACAAGTGCTGCTCCAGCTAAGCAAAGCATTAAGAAGAAGTACCCGATTTGTAAGAAGGAAGGTCATCTCAAGTATAGATGTCCATGTTGCTGGAACTGTAATAAAACTGGCCACAAAAGTTTCGACTGCCCTAACAAGAGAAAAGAACAAGTGAAGAAAGTTTGTTATACCAAAGAAACATATGATTTAATTGGTTTAGGTCTATCCGAAAAAACAAAGATTGTTTAATTGGAGCTCATGTTAGTACTCAGAAAGCAAATGAAATCCATTTTCTTGCTTAGATTCTGCTGCTAGTCTTCATATGTGTTGAAGAAAAGATCTAATGACAAACTTAAAACTCCTTAAAGAACCTCCTGTTGTTGAAACGTTGCCAGGATTTGTTCTTGTAAATTACATTGGAGACTTTTTAGGATTAGCAGAAACTGGATTAAGTTTCAGAATTACAAATGTTGCTTTTGACGAGAACTTAAACCACAGCGTGATTTCTTCTATAGGGTTGTTAGCAGATACGGGTTGTTCTAATAAGTTTATGAAGGATCGAGCTGAGATTGCTGATGAAACAAAAACCCATAAGTTGGTTGCTAAAAGAGGTCAAAACAAGCTGTACTGGTTGTCATTTACAGCCAATACTAATGTTGTGAAGCTGGGTTCGACACCTGACACAACCATGGAGTGGCATCGTAAGCTGGGACATCCATCTTACCAGACAATGATGGAGATGCCGAAGCATGGATTGGTTGATGGACTTCCAAAAGAAATGTTCAAGAAATGGAATCAATGCTTAGAGTGTAACTTAGGAAAGTTGTCAGAAAAGATCACCCTTGGTACGACAAAAGTGCAAAAGTCTAAAGCAACTAGAAGATTTGAAAAAGTTCATGTAGATCTTGTTGGACCGTTGCCAACCGGAAAAGGTGGGTTTAGATTCATGCTAACTCTTGTTGATGACTACACTAAGTACAAGTGGACGTTTTTCATTTGCAAGAAATCACAAGTAACCGAGGTGATTAAGGCTTGGTTGAAGAGGATGAACAATTTGACATCTAGGAAGCTGATCAACTTTAAGACGGATCAAGGAAATAAGTTTGTTAACTCATCACTGAAGGAAGAACTTGAGAACCTGGGAGTAGTTCATGATGTGTCGCCAAAGCACCATCCATCGATGAATGGGGCAGTGGAACGTTGGAATCGCACATTGCAGGATGGCTACAAAGTGCTACTCATTGACTCTGGATTGACAGCTGATTACTGGCCTTACGCTGCTAAATGTTTTACTTACTTGCACAACAAACAATTTTCTCGTGTATCTCCGGAAGCGAAGACTCCTTTTGAGTTAATGTACCTACGAAAACCTCAAGTTGATCATCTATTTGAATTTGGAAGATTGGGTGCAACTAGATCTGGAAAACAGCAGAAGAAAGGTAAAATGAAAGGAGGAAAGACAATCTTCTTGGGTTACAAGGATAGGGAGTACTTGGTCTACTGGCTACACACTAAGAAAGTAGGAACTGCACGGTCTGGTCGTTTTTTTAAACGGGTCATCGAAAATGAAGCAGTTTCAGAAAAAACGCATACGGAATTTAGCTTAATTGAGCCAAATGATGTGGATGCCGAGACTGATGCACCTCAAGAAGAAGAGAAAAGTGAACCACACCAATCAACAAATGAATCAATGCCTTAGAATGTGTCAATTGGACCTAGATGGTCAGAAATTGATACAGGTAATGTAGGTGAAGGGAAACGGGTTCGCAATGCTGTTGGATTTACTGCTAAGGCTCTTGAACTACTTCCTCCTAAAAATTTTGCGCAAATCACTGGAAGAAAAGATGCAACTGAATGGTTAAAAGCGTACAACCAAGAAGTTGAAAGTTTGGAATGCATCGGCGAGTTTGATGTTGTCCAGTTGCGAGATGTTCCTGTCGGTGTGAAACCATTGCCATTGAAAGAGCTGTTCACCATCAAAGACAGGGGGAGAAAGAAAGTTAGACTTGCAGTAAAAGGTGATCTAGAGAAACCTACTGACGATGAAGACAACTACGCCCCAACAGGGCGTTTTGAGATTGTAAGGTTGTTGATCTCAGTTGCTGCATCGAAGGGTTGGAAGATCAGAAGTTTGGATGTGAAAAATGCTTACCTCTACGGAAAGTCTGAGAAAGAGATTTAGTTAAGACT
Source organism: Labyrinthula sp. Ha (assembly GCA_015227615.1). NCBI lineage: Eukaryota > Bigyra > Labyrinthulida > Labyrinthulaceae > Labyrinthula > Labyrinthula sp. Ha. Next base: position 29,097 of record JAALGZ010000088.1, read on the forward strand.
CCCTGCTGGACATCCTAAGAACGATGGCAGCAACTGTTGGAGAACTACATTCTAAATCTAGGGCCTTCGAAGTTCACCGAGGAATTGGAATGTTTGCATTGATGAGTTTCTAAAAAAACTTGGGTTTGTCAATTGCCCTGTAGATCCATGTCTGTACAAGCGAAACAAAATGTTTTTGTGTTTGTTTGTGGATGACATCCTACACATTGGAAAGAGTAATGTGGAGTTGGATGAGTTTGAGCAATAGGTGGAACAACGATTTGAGGTAAGAAAAAAGCTAAATCCAAGGATGTTTCTTGGACTCGAGTTGAACTACACTAGAGGAGGCATTCATGTTCATCAACGAATGAAGATTGAGAAAGCTGAAACGGTAGTTGATCTTGAGAAGAGGAGTGTTAAAGTACCACTAAAAGAGAACCTTAAGTTTGAGAATGCCTCATACAAACTACTAGCAGATCTTAGACCTTTTCAATCTGTTCTAGGAAGCTTGCTGTATATTGCTTTAGGAACTAGACCTGACATTTTTTTTGCTGTTCATGCAATGAGTAGAAGAACTTCATGTGCTACGATGACTGATTTGAAGCTAGTTAGACGCGTGATGAAGTATTTGGTAGACACAAAGAACTTGAGCTTGTGTTACAAAACAAAGAAGTAATGACGCCCTAAAAGTTGAAATGGAGGTTGATGCATCATTTGCAATGGGACCTAAGAAAATATCAGTTTACTGCTACTTGATCAAGGTTAACAATGCACCCATTTTGTAGAGATCTAAGTTGGAACCGTTAACAGCAATGTCATCTACGGAGGCAGAGTGCATTGGAGTTGCAGAATCTACCAAACCACTCAGGGACATCGCTAATGTTCTAGAGTTTCTAGGATTGAAGTACACGAAGTCAATCAATGTTTACAATGGCAACATGGGAGCAATCTTAATTGGAAGCACCAAAGGAAGTCTTGACAAAACCAAGCACATAGAGTTAGCGTTTCATGTCGTGCAAGATTTGATAAACATGGGAAAGATTAATCTTAGTTTCAGAAACACTAATGAGTTGCGGATCGATATGTTCACGAAAACATTGTGAGTTTGCAAGTTAAAGATTAAAGAGATGTTTTGATGGAGACATTTACTAAAAAGAACAGTACAGAAGAAGAAAAGGATGCTGTGATTACTAGCGAGTAACTTGTTAGGGTTATGTTTTAAGGGAGTTAATTGGACCTACTGGCCTAACCCTACAGCGGGGATCTATCTACCAATAAGAGCTACGTAGTATTGTATAATATTGTTGTTCTATTATGTTCCGTTACGCTTCCTTAATCTCATTGGTATTTGACAGAATCCTCTGAAGCTGGTTGGTCAAACTCTCATCTCTTGATCATTTCCATTATTTCCCAAAATCCTAACTTTTCTGATACAATCCACAATCAAATTAACAAAACACAAAACATGCAAAAAGTAAAGATAATCTCACGGGTGTCCAGTTCACGCTGCTGAAGGTTTTTCCGCTGATGTTTTACCACGATATGGCTTTCTATTATGTTCCTGTTCAAGATTTTCACGGTTTTGCTCATTCTTATCTGGATTCTGTATCTTGGATGGCCTGTTTTTATCTTATGTTGGTTTTTGGACGATCCTATATATGTTTCAAGATGTTTGAAGATAATTGGAGGTGATTTAAGTTCGGGAGGTCGAAGGGGAGTATAGATGGTGATGTTTCTTGCTGTTTTCAGGATGTTTACTTCATTTTCCAGAGATTTTGTTTCTTGCAGCTGAAGTTATCGATGGTCTTAGTGAGTGCTGGGGGGGCCTCCTTTGAGCTGACTTATGCTGTTTTTGTGTTATTCTAGAGCTTGGTTGTCCAGTGTTGCTGTTCTAGGTGAAGGATGTTGATATTTTGTCAGGAAAGAAGAATTTCGTTTATTTGCTCCAGCAGCTGAATATAGTCCATTGGGTTCATTCCTCTTCCTCCAGCTGTTATTCTTGACGTTTCACTTAGTGCTTTAGGTGATATTCTAGTTGCTGCGTTTTCTGTGGGTTGATTGTGGATGTTGTATCTTGGTCGAAGGATGGGTGTTGTTGGTCTTCTGCTCGTGTCCATGTTCCTGTTCATATCCAAGTCCAAGTCTGCATTCCTGTTCAAGTCCAAGTCCGTGTTCCTGTTCGTGTCCAAGTTCCTGTTCAAGTGCTGGTTCCTGTTCAAGTGTTCTTCTGGTTCTTGGCTTCTTGTGCAGTTTGAAGGTTGGTTCTCATTTTCAGGGAGGTGGGTAAAGTGGGATGGTGGTGGGTCCTCAGGCGGCACTGGTTCTTCTCCTAGTAAGGCAAGCGCTTCATAGTAGTATATAGGTTTTGCTGTTGGCGGTGGTGATGGGTTTTGAAGTTGGTATTCTCGCAACGCTGCTACTTCCTTATATATAATATCTTTTGCAGTGGATCTATGGTTTTCTTGGCGCTTTTTTACTATATTGGCAAGGTCCAAGTCACCTTCTTCTAGTTGGAAGTCAAAGCTGTCGATTCTATCAATGGATCTTTTCAGCCTTCTTGATATTTTTGTTAACGCTTTTGTTATCTTCACATTGGTCGGCCAGTTTCCAACATTATACACTGCTAGAGCTATTACTAGGGCTCTTTCCAGATTAATTCTTGTCTTTTTTTGGATGTTTGCGGAAGATAATATGTCTCTGAATCTGTTGATATGACTGTGAGCTTCATTTAACTTCTTGGAGATAGCATCAGCATTAATACCTTGTGGATCAAAGATAGCACCAAGATACTTGTACTTTGTCACAGCTTCAATTGTTTCTCCCGCTACTTCAACGTTGCTTGTTTTGGGTTGGATTTTGTCGTGGATGATTGTTCTACTGTCTGTAACAGCTAAAGTCCCAGCTCTCCTTCTGTTGCGTGTTCCATCACAAAACCTTGAGCTTTTGTGACACTTTAGTGACGTTTCCGAGTGAAAATATCTATCGCAACGTTCACAGTGGAAGTTGGTTAATATTCTATTTATATCTACGTCTGGAATCTTATCGACCAAGTTGTAACCTTCGTTTGTGAGCATAACTTTTGTCTTGCTAACATTAATTTTTAGGCCCGTGAGTTGCTGAAGATTCTGCAGTTGTGTTACGAAGCTGATTATTTCTTCATCGTTCCTTGTCAGTATTACCTAGTCGTCTGAAAAAGCAAAGTATCTGAAGGTTTGGTTGTGTAGGTTGGTGCCTTGTAAGGTATTGTTTTTTATTCTTTTCATTATAGAGTCAAGACAGAGGATAAAGATGCTTGGGGATAAGCTATCCCCTTGAAGCACACCTCTTTTTATATTTACCAAGGTGCTTTTTTCTCCGCCGTTTGATACGAAAGCTTTTGTTTTGTCGTAGAGAGTGGCGATGACTTTGATGAGCTTTTTTGGTACATGGTGTTCTTCGAGAGCTAACTTCATGAACTTGTGCGAAATACTATCAAAAGCTTTGACAAAGTATATGAAAAGAATTCAAAGATATATTTTCCGTTTGAGAGTTTCCTTTATGATTGTATCAAGTGCCTCAATTTTCTGTATCGTTGAGCGGTTGCTTCTGAATCCTGCTTGGTAATCTGGGAGTTTATTTAGTATTGGTGCTATTCTGTTGTTGATGATTTTTGTGAGGAGTTTGAAGTGAGTGTTCAATAGTGAGATTGGTCTATAATTGGAGGGATCATTTTTACTTCTTTTCTGTTTGTATAGATACACTACTTTGCCTCTGCAGATTTTCCTCATCTTTTTACACCTGAACGCATCTAGCCTGAAGAAAGATGGAGCTTCTCTAATTGCATGCTTTTGGACTAATTCAACATGCTTTAAAGCTTCGTTTCTTATGTTGTCTGGTCCTGGGACCTGTTTATTTTCTTAGGTTATTGATGCATTCTTTGACCTCGTCTGCCTTTGGATAATGTGTGTTTATGCTGTTGAAGGTAGCCGGTGCAAGTATTGGAGTTTGGTAATGTCGTATTTGGTTATCCGTCAATAGGTTCGTTGGAAGTGGTAGTTTTGTTGCTTTTCTAAATATTCTTTTAGTATCTGGATACATCCTGTAGTTCCCACTATTTTCCCAGTTACATTTTTGGTTGATTTACCGAATTGGTCCCGGATTTGGTTTTACCTTCTTTGCCAGCTGGTAGCCAGTTTCGCGCTCTTGCTTTGGAACACAGTTTCTATTTCAGCCGCTATTCTGTGCAGCCAGTTGTTGTAGTCCTCCTTCGCTGAGCTTCTTAAATCCTTTGTGATCCGTTTCTTCTCCTCAGAGTTCAAGTTGTTCCAGTTGTCACGTTTGTACCACATCAAAGACATGGTTTGTTCCGAGTTCTGGTGTTCAGGGAGGTTATACTTAATTTCTGGGAGATTTTTCCTCATGATGGCTGGAATTGAGCGGGTTAGAGTGAGGTAGGCGTCAGTGAAAGTCTAATTGAGGTCCAGAATTTCTTTCATTTCTCTGTTTACCTTTTTCTGAATGGATGTGTTGGTTTCTAGGGCACTGCAATCCAGCTGTTTTCTAGACTTTTTACCTGGTGTGTGTGTGTGCATGCTCCATGTTTATTCGAACACTGGTAGCAAGATGGTCAAAGTTTCTCTTCATCCACAAGTTATATGATATTGTTGAGGATATCTTGAAGCTAGTTATTGCAGGTACCTGATTCGTTATTACAGAGTCAGTTTCGGATTGCCACCCACTCTCCCATCTTGGCATAAATGTAACATGTTTCTTGGAGCCTTTCTTGCCTGTAACTGTTAAGTGGTTGATGATGCTTGGATCCTTTTCCTTCAGAAGTTCAGCTAGCAGTTTACCATTAGCACCTGTACGATGGGAGAGCCTAGTTTACCTTCTTTGTTCATTTCCTTTCTTGAAACTTGAGCATTTAGATCACCGCAAATGAAAACCAACCTTCTCTTGTTAATTCCATTCAGCTTTGACTTGAGATTCTTCAGGTACTTCTTGTAAACTTCTTGTCCATGGCCGCAGTGTGGAGCGTACATGTTCACTAGGATGAGACTTTTTTTCTTCCAGTTTGATAACCAGCTTCAGGATCCTGTCGCTTCTTCCGCCCGTGTCCGTTACTTTATTAGCAAGTGCATCACACAGAAAAGTCGCTACGCCCTCCGCATTCTCGTCCAGTTAAAAAAACACCTTCCTGAAGCCGGAATGACGTTCACCGTTCGCTGTAGGTGTTGCATTCCCTGCTTGTGCAGTTTTTGCAACATTAGAATTTCAGTTTTTTAGAAAATTGTTGTACGTAGCTGCGCTCAAAGGCAGTTAGACCACCAAAATTCACACTCACCAACTTGGGTAGGTGTTTCAGTCCACTAGCTGTTCCTGGAACTTCTTTCGAAGGAGTAGTGAGGTCGCTACTCTGAAAACATTGCATTTTTGCTTCGTCCTTGACGTTGTTTTCACAAGGCCGATTTAAATAGAAGTTCTACTTCATTACCAATAACAATGCGTAATGAATCTTGCATAATGGATGAATATAGTCTACGGATGATTTAGATTCAGAATCTTTTTGATGTAGACACAATCTTCGAAATACTTGAGTGGTTTTGGGTAATGGGATTAATCCATCAGCTGGCAAGAGCACGTTTGCCCATATAAAAAATAAGTATTTGACGGGTTTAAAAAGGTATAGTATAACAATTAGGAATTTATTATCTAACTTCCAATTATATTTTAGGGATTGGCAATTATATAGCAGTCGAGAATTCCAATGGCCATACAATATTGTAACTTGTCAGCTATGGGAAGTCAATCTGAAAATACTGCAGTGCTTGGAACTTATATTGGCTAAGAAAAATTACAAATATTCAAAGTACATACTTCTTCTCGGCCTTACTTTTAGCCTGTTTAATACTATACATTACGACTTATGAGCCCATATTTGGATAATTATCTACCATTCATAAACCTATTATATTATCTTTATATTCCTCAAAAGATTCTGTTCACTGTTTAATGTATTTATAACACATTTCAGTAAAAAACTGGATAACTTATATTACCTAGTCTAGTCGCGTGGAAAACTAAACTTACCAGTATAATGGTACTCAATTCAACTAAAAGTGAGTAGTATTGAATATGTGAAGCTGTTAAAGGGTTGATTTGGGCGAGAAACTCACTCCAGTGGATTGATGCTCCGATTGAAGGACCATTGAAAGTCTATAACGACAACTAAGAATCACATCAGATTAGGGAGAACTCGGGGTGTGTGAAGAATACACGTCTCAGTGAGATGAAGATGTATTTCCTTCAAGATTTGATAGTAGAAATGGATAACGAGCCACTCTTTTGCGGAGCAGAAGACGTGGAAGCCGGCAATTTCATTAATCGAAAAGGCTTAAATTTGAGACTTTTCGCGACAAAATGCTAAAAGGGTATAGTTTCCTCAAAATTTCGAAAGGTTTATAAAATTGGGATTTCTTTGATCTTAGACTCAGCAATAATACACCAAGTTTTTGAAGCTTAGCCGTCGTCATTTCAGAACTGTGAAAAGGCACTTTCAAGTGGGTCATGAAATGTGTGCGACTGTGTCCACGCACACACACATCCATGCACCTGGACAATACCAAGTGCAAGTTCGCTTAGAAATAGGTGAAACCAGGTTACTACTGGTGGACCTGGGTAAGGGTACAAAAGCGTGCTGTTTTCAACATGTGAAAGTAGTTTAGACAATCCTCATTGGTCAGCAGGGCCTCTTCAACTAAGAAAGAACAGCTTACGAAACTCGTTGAGTTAAGATACCTGTATTGTTCTGGAAAGCTTAAGGAATTCACAACTAATTAATAACTAATTTACACCAGAAAAGCAACACTAACAAAATGAGAATTAACGAGACCCAGGTGACATAGAAAATTCCAAGACACCAGGACACTACACGAAGTGCGTATGCTTTAGATACAAAGCAATGGAACACAAGTAAAAATGTGTCTACAGGAATGTACCTAAGAGCATCTTAGCTGTAAGTTAGCTCCACCTATGTTACCAGAGTCTACAAGGCACACCTCTAGAAAAAACTTGAAACTGCATAAAGTCTGTCTCAATAATATACACCTAAAATCCAACTTCAGAGATATGTTCATACTACCTGAAGAATGAAATTATTGTATTCTAGAACATTCGGACTTCAGTATTTGATAAACGGATATGATAATTTAGAAGCATACAATCCATGATAAAACATGTAGTCACTAATTTAAAGAGAACTATCAGAAGACCCTTTTAGGCGTAGATTGAACTAAAGATGTAACCAGAAACAAGAAACCTTTCCTGAATACAAATCCAGATATTTATATTTACCTTTCTGGGGCTCTAGCATGAGTTAATTTTGCCACTGTCAAAATATATTTATATATTCCACTTGAAAACAAAGCTTTCTTACCTATAATGGATTTAGTTCTTATACCAATACTTAAAGGGTGATAAAATATAACTCGTAAATCTATGTTTTTTATATGGGTTGCGCTGTCCTAAAGATAAAAGATTGCTGTCCTGGCAAAACATCACTATACAGTTATATCCTTCCTATGTCCAAATGGCTACTTACCTCACATGGAAGAATAAAGCCAGTGAACCCACTAAGGAATCTTCAAAACAGAAAAATCCATAATATATCTGGGGCATTATAGATTTGGACACGAGAGCAATGCATTTATGCCAAGTTTCCTTTTTACTCTGAGATGAGAGCCATACAGTGCAGAACTCTTAATAGATAATTTATGTCAGATAAAAAAGGTGAAATGGCTAAGTAGAGTACGCCACACATCTGAAAAGAAGTTTATTTCGGCGTAAACTTATATCCAGATACTATTGGTAATATACCAACTTCAATCAAGAGCTTTAAATATACCCGTTTCCTTGCAGACAAGAATTCATGACACTTGACTCTTTAAATCTTAAAAAAGATACCCCGTAGATCAAAGGTTGTGAACAAAACCATGCAAAGAAAATAAAAATTACAAGAAAATAAAAATTTACTTTTACGAGAGAGGGACATGATTTACAAAGTTTAATTGTTGTTACAAATGAAAAGTATAACTAGAGAGTACAATCAATCAGAATTTTTAGTCAGAAAATTACAAGAAAGGTCACCAGACCAGAACTCGGCTCTAAACTATAACATGTTTTTAGATACGGGTACGTTTACTCAAATATGTTTATGTTACTGTCGAAATCATAGTTCTCTAATCACAAGGCAGGATAGCAAAAATAATTAATCCCCAAATGGAAAAAAGTTGTCCAGGAAAGATCCATACCAAGAAGATATTAGGATGTTAGGGGATCGCAAATATAATATTCAACATAATGAAATAAAACTGTAAGTATTAATCCCCATAAAATATCTCGATAAAGTTAAGAACTTCAAGACTGATTTCTGTCTTAAAAACAAGAATGTTTAAATTTTCCACATAAGGATACTTAAATAGAACTAAATTGAAACAAAAAAGCCATACATTAGTTTATGTTCACTAAACCTCCAAGTATGGCGTAGTTTCAAATCTTCAATCCAAACAAGAAGGTATTGAAGACACAAACAGAGTTTACTTCATACGGAGCCACGTGATGGATAAAGGTTAGAAGTTTTAATGGACAAATATTCAAAGAAAATAGAAAAGTTATCAGGCCCAGATGCAATATGTAGACACGGCGACAAGTGTACAACAGTAGTTCAGTCCTCTCATAAAATCCTTGGAAACTACGAGATATCTCTGGATGTTATATTATTTGGCAACAGAAGATGCCAGAGAGTCAAACTGCTCGATTATGATTCAGATGAAAATAAATATCTGTTAATCATATCACAAAAATACTTTGAGTAAGCAAGAGGATGATATTGCTCATCAGAGTAAAAAATAGCGTATATTACAGAAATGCTATACTTGGCAATTACCGATATATTCCATGTATCATTACACACACCACTTCCCACTATAGAGTTTAGGTTTGTCGAACTCTTCAAAGCAAAACCTATTTTGAAAAATGATGTTGCTGTCAAAGCACAGTTTCGCGTTGGGAACAATGGATAAGTTAAAGTCTCACAAAGAGCAATTCCCGGGCAGTATGTACCAATTATACCTATATTTGTAACTAGTCCCCTTCCAGTTACAGTACAGTCTGATTCCTAGTGAAGACAATAAAAAAAAACAGATGATTTAAAATACACAAGACTGAAAAAATCGATAAATTCAAAATACCGGCAGAACAGCCCAATAGAAGAGACTCAAGAAAAATGTGGAACAGCATGATATCAATAAACGACTTAAGAAATGAATAGAAGATACAAGAAAATTTATCACTAGGGCATTATAGGAACTTCGATTGGTACTAGTATCAAGGCCCAAGGGAATTTTTACGAGCGCTAGAGGGAGAAAGAGAATTTTTATTCTTACTCATGCGGGTAATCAGTTTTATTTTTTCGACGATGCAAAGGCAGTATCACTTGGGAAAATAATAGATAACTTATTTAATCTAAATCTTAATACTTGATTACAGAGACTTAAGTTGGAATTCATATGAAGAAAGGAAGAGCCAACACAGTTCCTAACTTGAAGAGTGTATCATCAAAGTAATTCAAAAGCATATGTTGTAGTGAACAGTTTCTCAGATATCCATTCTAGCTAACTAAGAAATAATTTCTAGTTCTGCTAAGATTTAATTTACTCTGAAAGAATACTAGCAAGTCCTCAATCTGTTGAATAATATAGCTAAATATTATAGGTAAGAACTGAGTCATGGTTGACACATTAGCCGCAACACCGAAAAATCCATCTCAAATTTATCTGCAAAAACAAATGAAGGGTTTGTATTACCTGTTTAAAGCAATAATTTGAAACTGAAGATACAAGACTGTAATAAAAAGAACAGTCACTTACTCGTACCAACGGATAGTTTTTTGTTTTTGGATTAGAACACAGCATCATTTAAGGAAATATATTATTCTTAGCAAACATACGAGTAGCTACGAAAATAAAATGGAATCCGTTTCGTCAATTCATTCACAGAGACAGCACCCGTCGCAATAAGTTTTCTACGAAGAGATCGAAGAAAACGCCTTTTATTCTAAGAGGAGCTCAATGTGCTTTGTGAAACAGTGATTCTCATTGATTATCAACCCCTCCTACATTTTTGGCTATGATTAACTTGGACTGGGTGGACTATGACATATGACCTGAGAATTTAAATACATTACCTATGAAGCAGATACAATTTGAACAGCAATTCAATATGGTCATATTGACTACAGCAGGTCAGATATTAGGGGGAAGCTCTGTGGCACGAAATTTTACAGCAAACACTTTCAATGCTGTTTTGTTAGATAATGTAAGATGGTGCAAACTTTAGGGGTAAAAATAGTATGAAGAGAAAGTTGTGTTGCTTGTAAATACGATACCGTTAAAGACAGTCTTTATCTTACAGTCCACTATTTCCATTACTTTTAAGTAAACAAAAGAAAAACCAATCTCATGGCAGCAGCAAAACGTTTTCCCCTGTGAGAATAAAACTCTCTTCTTGATAAATCACTTTAATTTAATCCTAGAAGATGAACCGATTTATATTCCTGACATAACCCTAGTTCAGACCTCGTAGCTTGTTTTGCACTTATAAACCAGGAGAGCATTCCGAGCATCCATATGGCAATATGAAGCTTTGGTAAACTCGTCACTAGTATCTTTCTATTATCACGGTGAAATGGGTCATGTTCAGTGGGTAAAGTTTCTTCAACTTAAGATATATTTTTGTTCCAGATGCTAGCTGAGCTTAATTCTTACTAGGTTTCTCTTTTTGTGTCGGTGGTTTCAGATCATGCTGGTTCTAAAGCTTAGGCTGTGAAATCATCCCCATTAGTAAATCTGATTCTGCAGATATCCAGTGACCTATCATTTTCTGTTCTTTTTTATGCAGATCGCAGTGAAAATTAAGGCACATATTTCGTCAATACTAATGCAGACAATGTTGATCCCAAAATCAATGTAACTTGAATTTTTGTTTCTTCAAAGTCTATTCTCTAGCAAGGTTAGACTCATCTATCGTTCCAGGAAGCCTATTGTTCTGATCCTGCTAAATTTAATTCCATCTTACAAGAAACTGGTACAAGATGATCAAACTTCCAAAAAGACTCCATTTGATCAAAGAGTGGGTAAGAATGAAAGTTATGCTAAGTGCTATTTTAAACTAGAGCTATGTTTCCTGTTTGACTCGACTATGGAACTAACCTTTTACATATGAAAGTTTTTTTCTAGGCTCAGGACCCCTGCATTTAGCACCAGCTGAACCGTGAAAAATTGCATATTGGTCGTTTGTGCCCATTACAAATCATAAACGATCTATAACCCGAAAAATTATTGTGGCTAGCTCGTCATCTATAAAAAAGATTGCTCTAATCCTTGCGCTAACTTCTACGTAGTCAACAGTGACTGTAGTTTATCTTGTTTCAGTATCGGTAGCAGCTAAAAATATTAGATCTTAGCCATTACCAAGATCTGATTTTCCTTCGTTATTAACAGTTTTTGCCTTGCTCTATTTTCTTATTTGTTAATGTCTGCAGTTACAAAGCATTCTCAGTTACTGATACTCAAGTGAACCACCAGTCAGACATTTTCTAAGGTTGCTGTTTCTCTCTTTCTAGTAGTAAGATTCTATAAATAAATCTTAGAAACGCATTGGTTCATCATTTCAAAGTTATTTATGCCATGCTCTAACGCTATGAATGCAGCCCTTTCAATCACTAGGATATATCAACTTCACTATGCAAAATCTCCAAAGTATTAGCTGCAACACAATGCAACAGCATAAGATCCCTTGCGGATGCTTTGCTCGCTATTTCAGCTCAGAATAGGTAATTACATATTTTGCTAACATAGATGAGAATAAAACAGTATTTCTTCATTTATTTCCACTTTTCAGAGATATCTTTGCTTTGAATGCATTTTGCACCCCGGTATTACCGGAAGTATACTAATACATCCAATAGAGAAAAATTGTTCCGTTTAGATTTTCTACAACCAAAGAACACAAGAAAGACTATAACTTTGTTCCCTACATTTCACAAAGTAAAGAAAACCTCTATAGAAAACATTCTACTGAATGAATATATCTAATTTGGGAGAAATAAATCGAAGAAGAAGAAAATATTTTGAATGGAAGCTTTACACAAGAAGACTCAGTCTTTGCTTTAAGGAAAAAAAGAGCATTGAAAAGATAAAAGATCCCAATCTTTTTGTTTTAGAAGATGTAAATAATAAAATTTCAACCGTATCTATTCAATTTAACTGTAGGATATTAGATTCAAGGGAGTCGGATTTAGTCTTGGAAGGAATGGAGGCATTCCCAAACGCTGAAACACTTGAAGTGGGTGGGTTTCACTCTCCAAAAGGTGCAATACCTTTTTTAGCTCATCTAATTAAGAATATCCCCAAAATATCAAATATTATATTCGAAGATTTATTTTTATTATGTTTACCGAATGAGTTATCTAATGAAAGAGAAAGATTTATCAAATGTTTTAAAGGAAAACGATTTTTCATGAAACACGCTTATCCATCACACAGATATTGTTTGGACTCAAATTATAAATATTACGCAAACAGTTTAATACCGGATATTGTTTCCACTGCTGAATATACAAAATTAAGATATTTTTTGTTGCCTTTTATGCTTAAGAGGCACTTTTTAAAGGATAATGGGGCTACTTTTCCTCTCAGGAAGCTCGAATTAAATGGCAGATTTCTACACTCAAAATCGTTTCTTTGTATTGATTTGTTATCAAAATCTTCGTTGTCAAATACTTTGACTGAATTAAAAATGGATTCGCTCTCCGTTTTCGAGAAGAATGAAATCTTCTTGTTTCACGTTTTCAATAATTTAATTGCAAGAACACCAAATTTAACATCTCTTGAAGCAAGTTGGAAGTTTAAACCAGAGATTATTCAAGTAAACGCGCGACATTTGGTACAGGTCTTGTATCAAACTAGCATTAGTTTAAATATATTTTCTGGAAATATATCAGTCAAAGGGCAACAAAAGAAAAAAGCTGATCGAGAGTGTGTTGAAGTTGTAAATGAGTACTTTGAGAAACTAAGGAGATTAAACAAAGTGTGGAAGATGCCAAATCTTTTTGTGCACAAGGGAAAAAATTTTGAGTATAGAAGAAATTGAATAAATTAATTGTTATTAAGTTATTTATTTATTCTTTTTGTTTTCACGTTCTATCATAGCGTATGTATTTTCTTATATATGACGGAAACATTAACAAGTTCCAGTACCACATATTGTGCAGTATTTTCTCTATCAACACACTTCAACATACCGGAAAATACATCGAATGAATGAAAGAGAAAACAATAATAAGAAAATGAGAAAAAGAATACTCGTAATAGTTGGAACAACAGGGTCAGGAAAAGTAAATTAAGTTAAAAATATTTAAATTTAGACTAAACTAAGTTTGAACCTGTGTAAAGCCTTCAATGGTGAAGTTGTAAACTGTGACGTTATGCAAATGTATAAAGGATTAAACATCGCCACAGCAAAACCAACAGAAGAACAAATGAAAAAAGTGCCTCATCATTTATTTAGTTTCTTATCATCTTCTGAAACCTTTGGACCTAGAGAATATAGAGAAAAGGCACTGGAAACTATAGATTCTCTACTTGAAAGAAAGAAACTTCCAATTATAGTGGGAGGAACTTTTTATTATCTTCAATCTTTACTTTTTTCTTCTCTTTTGGATGAAATTCCGATAAAAAAGAAGGAAGAAAAAGTTCCTTCTGACTTTTCTTATGACTGTTTGAAAAAAGTTGACCCTAAATCAGCAGAAAAGTTGCATCCGAACGACAAAAGAAAAATACAAAGAAGTCTTGAAATTTTTTATCAATATGGAATTTCTCAATCTGAATTAATTCAAATGCAGGAAAAATTGAAGTTGAAAAGTTTAAAAAGGTTTGATGCACTTATTTTATATGTGGATCGAGACAAAGAAAAGTTGCACCAGAGGTTAAGAAAGAGAGTAGACTTGATGGTTGAAAAGGGAATTGTGGAAGAAGCTAAAGAATTCTTGCAAAACAAATACGATGATAATCTTGGTTTAAGTCAAAGTATGGGTTTTAGAGAGTTTGAAGATTACTTGGATGGGAAAGAAAGTCTGGAAGAAGCTAAAGAAAGGTTGTTCATTGTTCATAGACAGTACTCAAAATATCAGAAAAAGTGGATTGAGAAAAAAATAATTGGTTCTGGATATGATGTTGTTAGGGTTAAAGGTGAAGAAGGTGTTGAACTTTCTAGAAAATGGTTGAACGGCGAAGAGATTCGATTTGAGAAAAACTGTCCTATAGATGAGGAAACCAAGAACAGGTTTGAATGTGATATTTGCAATAAAGTATTATTTGGAGAACGCCAATGGAACAGTCACCTGAAGTCTAGGAAGCATAAATATTTTGCAAAGAAGCAACGAATAGAAGCTACTGAAGAAAAAGCATCGGAATAGAGAACCTTCTTGTTAAGTCTTCGTTTGTCCATAGTAACACCGCACTGTGTTGAAATTAAGGTATCAGGTAATGTCCCACTTTGTTTAACTTGTTTTTTTTGGGCGATCGAAAAAACAACAAATTCAAACGACGTCATAAAGAAAAGATAGAAAATGTTCAGGCTAAGCAAAACAACCATTAAACATGTGAACACTGTTCAAAAGTTGCGCAATTTTTCTGCATCTGCTGACTTCACCATTCCTGTAGATTTTAAATCCCACAGTATATCATTTTGTCTCCTAATCCATAGTGATCGAGGGCCCAAATCAAGAAACATCAGCCACAAAAGAAGAGCTTCTTAATTTTCACAGAGAAATGTACGGAATTAGACGAATGGAAGTCACAAATGATCAGGAGTATAAGTCTAGAAACATTCGTGGATTTTGTCACCTTTATGATGGACAAGAAGCAGTAGCTACTGGTGTAGAAGCCGCTTTGAATCGTCAGGATGATTGGATTACAACTTATAGATGTCATGCAGTAGCGGTTCTTCGCGGATCCACTTACCAAGAAGTTTTTGAAGAGCTGTTTGGGTATGAAAATGGTGTTTCCAGGGGAAAAGGTGGATCAATGCATCTTTATAACAAATCGTCTAATTTCTACGGAGGTGCAGCGATTGTGGGGGCACAAGTGCCAGTAGGTACTGGATTAGCGTTTTATCACAAATACATGGCAAACTTACGGGGAGAGGAAAAGCCAAGAAATGTATCTGTTGCTGCATATGGAGATGGATCTGCTAATCAAGGGCAGATCTGGGAGGCAGCTAATATGGCTCAATTATGGGGATTACCTGTCATTTACTTGTGTGAGAATAATCTGTATGGGATGGGAACAAGTATTGAACGTAGTAGTAGTAATATTGAATACTATAAACAGGGCCAAGGTGTGATTCCTGGAATTTGTGTTGATGGGATGGATGTGCTTGCAGTACGGGATGCGATTAAATTGGCTAAAGAATTTTGTATTAATAATTCTAGACCAATTTTTGTGGAGGCGGTTACATACAGATTCCACGGTAGATTATGTTTGAAGTATAATTTTTAGGGCATAGTATGAGTGATCCTGGAATCTCGTACAGGACTAAAGATGAGGTGAGTGACATGAGAAAGAGCAAGGATCCGATTGAACAGACGAAGAACAGGTTAATCGAAGCGGGATTTGCAACTACTGAAGAATTGAAGGCAATTGAGAAGGAGATTAGAATTGAGGTACAAACAGCAGTGAAAGAAGCAAAGAAAGGGAAGGAAATGCCGATTAATGAGATGCTTACTGATATCTATGCTGCAGAAGATAGTGTTCCTAGTGATGAACCTGGATGGGGAGATCGTTTACCAAGTGAGATACCGAAGTTTATCAGAATGCCAGATTTTCAGAAAAGTATCAGAAACTAAACTAAGTGTTAGATCTTCAAGTTTGTGTTGTTAGCTTGGGAGGTTTTGGTGATAAGAAAGTTTATGGCTCACTCTTTTCAGCTACTTGTTCCTTCAATAGTTTCCTGACAATCTTTAGCAGATACGCACAACACAAATTAGTTAGAAAACTGGGAGAATCTGTGCCAATATTAGTTAGTGAGATTCGTTACACCTAATTATGGCTTTAGAATAATACCTTTAGCGAAGAAGTTATGGTACGAAAGTTATTTATCCATATTAGTCTACTAAATCTGGAGTTGTCTCTGAATTTCCAAAGATTTTCGTTTGCAAAATAAAATAAAAGAGTAAGCATCACGTATGGTTTATTAACAAGAAAAATGAAAAAGACTGTTGAACATTAACATGGAAAGGAATAAACCATTCATAGTCTACCAGCCGAGGTCACTCTAGTTTGCAAAAATAATTCAATAATTTGTGTAGAAAGAATCACTAAATAAAAAAATACAAAGTTAAATTCCAAAAGCCCACAATTGAACAAGGAAAAAATATATATATATGTCTTAAAGCACCCTTTAGTCTTCTTAAAAAGACGCACATAACTGAATGAATGGAAACAAAACTTTGAAAACAGATGGCGGACCTGGACATTTAAGTTATTGGCCATACAAGAGTCAATGCGAATCGTGTTAATAATTGACACGAACTTACCATACTCTAATACGACAAGATATATATATATATCCATAATGGTTTCTACACGGTGTCAATGCATTGCCTTAGTTAAACTCTTTTTAGCCATAATTGGAACAGCTGCAGCTAGGAAATAGAGTACTAACCTAGTATTGCATAATCATAAGCGCTGAAGAATTTAAACTAATATTTGGTATGGGTGCACCAGGTAAATAGAACTCTTTACTTCGAAAATAATTATTAGACATAATGGCACGCTTTTTAAATCTACTATCAAGATTTAAAAAAATTCCTTTATGGAATTAATCTGAAAAATTATTTATTTTACTTTTCTTAGTTATTTTAATTGGCTGCTTGGAGAATTTAATCTAGACAAGGCTTTATTGCGTTAAATCATAAATAAAGCTAGAAAGAAATAATTTCTCTGAGAATGTTCCGTAGTTCCGCAGTTTTTTTACATGCAGATGGTCATATTTAAACCAATTATTCACATACCAGAAACTACCCTGAGTAGTTGAACACTTTGAAATTTTCAGTGAAAAAATTAAACAATGCGTTAGAGCTATTTCTTGAATAAGTAGCTATTTTTTAGTTTTTAATCTTTATTTTTTTGTTACTACCGTGTTCTTTATTAACATTACTGTCTAAGAATATTCCTAATGTAATGGTAAACCCTACTTAATCGTTATTCCCACTTCTTTTCCCATCTCTGCTCCCCGGTTCCAGCTTTTGCTCTTTCTTGCAGTGCTAAACATTTGTTTACTTACTGGCTTCCTGAAGATATGGGTGCCAGGTTCACTTCATTTGATGTAGGAAAGCTTCCATTTTGTGATATAAGTGCAAGAACATTTATCAACGTTAAATAACGTTATATATTATAATGGGGCTTTATTAAGTTTTAAGTCATTCATAGAATAAACAAACAAAAAGAATAGTCAAAGACAATTTATTCGACCAACTGGCCTTTGGAACACAGCAATCATAGACAATTCTTTTAGTTGCCATTGAAGAATATTATCAAGACGATTAATTTAATTTGGAAACTTATCACATAAATCGATTTATTTGAGGATTTTCAAGTATTAAAAGATTACAGATATGAATAGACGGATCTGAAATATAAGAAGACCAGAAAGATATGGTTACACGAATTAATCTATTCAAACTGCGAGGACGACTGGTGGAAATAGAGCTATGCAGTCAAATGAAGGTGATCGAAATCAAAATGCTGCAAATGGTGAATCAAAATTTACTGAAGAACAGAACATGCCGATGAATCAAGGATACTATAACCGCTATGGTTATTCTTGACATAATATCCCCTCTTACACACCTTTTTATTACCGAGGTTTCCAAGTCATCCACAGGCGAATTGGAGTGCTAATGGATGGACAACGATGAACGCAAACTCTAACGCACAAGGTTATTTTTATCCGAGAACAACAGTAGATCCATATACCGGAAGGATGGATATGCCACATCTTTCTCAGAATACTCAGAATATAGATAATTCAGTGAGAATGCGTCAATCTACAAATAATGAAATCCATTCTAATACAAGCAATCCTACTGTGGTGGAAGAAACTTCGGAATCAGCCAGAACACCAGAGCCTAGACCATTCAATAACCCTTGGGTAAGCAGAAACCGTTCTAGAAGTAGATCATTGAATTCAGATGAAGAGAGTCAACGCAATCAAAGAACTTACCCAAGCTTGCAAAGAAAATACAAAGATAAAAGAGATTTTTATAAAGAAAGAGCCAATACTTCTTTTGAGGAACAGAACACATTTAGTAATACCGCAAACGGGAAATTTCAATTGAAATTAAAGGAAAAGAAGGTTTTAGATATTGTGAACAATAAAAGACCTTTTCTTAAGGAATCTTCCAGAGAATCCATATCCAAGTTTGTTAATGGATGGCAGAATTACAATAGAATCTTGGAAGCAAATTCAGTGAAAAAAGTATATTAAATAGTAGAAAGCATTCATCCAGTGGTTCTAGCAGCATTAGAATCGAAATATAATTTAGAGGTTTTTGATGCGGAAGCCTTAGAAGAGAATCTAATATATTTAAGGAATACCTTCTTGGAAAGAAAAAAGGATAAATTATTGGTGAAAATCAAGGACTTAAAATGGCCAAGAAGTACGTCCATACTTAGAGAGGCTGATTACTTTAGTGAGAAGGTCTCTAAATGTTTAAGTGAGGTTAGAATGGATAGCCATGAACAAGAAGCCATTTCAAAGATGATCATGAATAAGATTCGGAAGTCTATTTTACCGGAGGATAGGGATTTTACCTTTTTAAGATGGAACTTAAATAATTTTAATAACCTCTTAAAATACTTGGATGGTTTGTCAGGTTTACTAGGACAAACCAATCATAGAGAAATCCACAGTCGACTTAGACTCGATGCGAGGTTAGAAAGTAATAAGGAAAGAATCCTATCTGGAAGGAGAAAGAAGCATGAGGAGAACATTAGAAGACAAATGGAGGAAAATGATGATATTGATCTCTCTGATGAAGATGATTCTAGGGAAATTAAAAAACTGAAAAGGAAAATTAAAGAATTAAAGGAAAGTAGAGGTTCTTTTCAACATGGAAACGGAAACTATAATAGAAGGGAAAGATTTGATCGCAACAGAATTCCAGAAGATAAGAAAAAACAGGTGGAACAGTTTCCCAATAAGTTTACTAAGAGAGCTCAGCAAATCGAGGTACAAGAGGATGATAAGAAATCCAAGTCAAACTCTGAAGAAGATATTGTTTTTAACGTTGATACAGAAGATGATGTATTTTCTCAAGGTACAAGCTGCACTTCTTTTGTTTCCAACATGGTGGAAACTTCTCCAGAAGATGAAGAATTTTCGAAGGTTCTGAAAGTGAAGACTCAAATAGACCCCTTACAATATTCAGTGAAAGGTGAAGACGAGAAGATGATACCCATCAAGGCTATGTTAGACTCAGGTGTTGATTATACTTGCGCGGGTACCTCATTTAGAAAATATCTTAGAGACTTCAAACAGTCCTCGATTTCGAATGTATTCACAGCGTCAAGAGAGAAGCTTAAAGTTTCAGGCACAGGTAAAGTTGACATATTCGTTCAACCTAGAAAGATGGGTAGAGGAGTTTGGTTAAACGGAATTAACGTCTTACTCATTGTATCTACTAAATGGAATAGAATTTTGATCGGAGCGAACGTTTTGAGGAAATTAGAGATTACTCCAGAACAAGTATTAATTAGAAAAATTTCAAAAATGAATAAAAAATACGAACGGGTTTCAATGTCAAATGAAGACCGTAGACATAAAAGATATAAAATAAATATGAATACTTTAGCTGATCGAAACAGAACACCATTGATGAAAACTCCCGGAGAGGCTTTAATTGAAGAAGCGCCTTTATTTAGTCCCTGCGAAGAAGCAGAGGAAGGAATGGTATCTCCTGTAACTTTTTCTGAAAATAGGTATACGGTGAAGGATATGGACCGTATCTCCCGGAAGTACGACAGACCTTACGAGCCCAACAGGGACTACTTGAAAGGTCTGGCTGAGAATACCAAGCTGGGTTACGAAACCAAGGAACAGATATTGGGAGTAGTGAATAAGCAACTGAAACTGTCTTACAAGTTAGGAATAATAACAAAAGAACAGGAAGAGCAGTTAATTTATTTATTCAAATCTAATGATGAAATCTTTGGAACAAAAAATAGTGTCACTCAACTAAGTCTACTTCCTCCATTGGACATCTGTTTAAAAGAAGGTGCGCAACCCCCATTACAAGAACATTCTAGATTGGGCCCGAAAGAAACAGATTTTCTTATAGATAAACTACAAGACCTTCATAGAATTGGAATGATTGAATATGCGGATAATCCAATAGCTGCTTCTAGGGAATTTTTGGTACCAAAAAGTGGTAACCGGTTTCGATTAGTAGCAGATTTCCGTGCTCTAAACAACGAATGCCTTACAAACGCATTGTGTTTACCAGAAATAGAATGTAAGATACAATGTCTGCCTTCTAGACCCAGGTACTTAATGAGTTTCGACATGTTAAGTGGATTCGACCTCCTTCGAGTTACTCCAAGGAGCAGTAGATGGTTCGCGATTACCACATTTCTAGGCACATAATACCTCAGGGGGAACCCCCAAGGTTATAAAAATACTCCTGTTGTATACATGAATCGTTTGATGAGATGCATCTTAGGAACTATAGATAATGAAGGGGTTTTTTGCCGCCCTTTGTCGGGGGCCCTTTTATGGTTAGATGACCTATTAATATATGCGAAACACTTTACGGATCTAGTGGTTACTTTAAAATATATATTCAAAAACATGAAGTACTACAAGTTGAGGTTTAACGCTAGCAAATCCCAAATTTTAGCAAAAACAACGGAATGGTGTGGTAGAATGTTCACAGAAGATGGATACTACATGGAAGACAAACACTTTAACAAGATCCTTTTGATACCAGCTCCAAGAAATTTATACCAATTGGAAACTATTTCATACCTGGTGACATGGCTAGCATTTGTAATTTCATTTGGTGCGCAAGTCAGAAGTATTTTTCAATCAGTCGCTGACAAGCTAAGGAAGAAACATAACATCTTGGACAAGAAGAGATGGGAATCAGACAACATGGTATTAGTACATAACTTATGGACTAAAAAACACGAAAAAAATGTGCAAGAAAGCTAAGAAATTGATAGATTTATCTGCCAAAAGCAATTTAAAGACTTGCGACCGAGAATCTAATCTTGAAATCCGCACAGATGTCAGTTTGAACTTCTGGGCTTTGATGTCGATAATAAAAGTGAACGAAGAAGTTATCAAACCGATGGTCTTTTGTCTATTAAGTTCGACGCTACGCAATTCAAATGGGCTATTGGAAAGAAAGATGCTTACACAGTCATTGCCACGTTAGACAGATTTGATTATATCCTTCTGTAGAGAAAAACGACTAAAGCAATTGCGGACAGTAACAACATGGTCAATTTTTTTCCAGAAAGATAATAAATTGGTACTAATGCTTTGAGAAGGGTTGAACGATGGGCTTTAAAATTCAAACGCTTCTCCCTGAAGATTGAACATGTACCAGGTGAAAAGAATGTAATTCCAGATCTAATGACTAGATGGGGTTATCCTCAGGTGCAACCACACTTAATTGATGAAATTGAGGAACTCCTTAAACCGGATGATGTAAATGTTAAACACATGTCTTTAAGCAAAGGGTGGACAAAGCAAAAGATTGAAACATTCTGTTTGTTGTTGGAAAAATATGGTATAGGGAAATAGATCCAAATTAAGAAAACAGGACTGCTTGCAGGGAAGATAATTAGTCAAATGGTCACGAAGTTGCAGAAGATTTGGGGTTTACTACGTGTGGGTTTGTTTAAAGGACTGCATGTTGATCCTAGGAAATTGAGAGAACGTCTACTTTCCATATGGAATCCCAAAGGAGGGAAGGATGTGAATGGGATAAGGATAAATGCACATAATTATGATGATTTGGATCTAAGGAAAGTGATTAACCAGCCTAGGAACGAGAGAGCAAGAGAAATGATTATAATGCCAACATTCAATAAGGAAATGAGTGAAAGTTATCTGCAAAAGGCGACGATTAATCAAAAGTTTAGTAGACTGAACTTACTCTTAGGGAAAGGGAAACAATTGGAAAATGTAAAAGAGACAATCGACACAGAAAAGATGACAGAGAAAGTAGCGACCCGAATTGAAGCAAACCTGATAGAACATCAGGATGACAAGGGTTAACATTGGAAGTCGATTTCTTTTACTTATGTAGGAAAAGTGAAAATGCGAACAATGCAAAAGAATGAGGAGGCTTAATGGAAGCAATGGTAAGTCATTGCTTTCCAGGTTACGAGATGATGTTGGGCAATTTAATTAACAAACGATGAGCAAAGCCTCAAGAGAAAACGCTCGTACCATCGGAGAAGGCAAACTTAACCCACGGAGTATATACAATTTGGATAAACGAGGCAGGTAAGAAGTACTTAACTGAAGAGATGATTCCATGGGCAGTAGTGAGTACACATAATCTCACAGCACATGCAGGAGGTTTGGCGCAAATGAACCATTTCTTCAGTAAGTATTCAACTCAAATTTACAAAGGAAAAGATTCGAGGGGCATTTACGATAATAAGAAGAACATGTTTATATTGTGAAGGTGCACCGAAGATGTTGCGAAGAGAAACGCACCGGACATGGAATGCCCAGGGTGTTGGTGAAGTTTTACATGCTGATTACCTTTTTAAAGAAGGTAAGTATTTATTAGTATTAATAGATCAGTTGTCTAGAAGGATGGAACTTACTACAACGGATAAGCCTACAGCGATTCAATTTGTTAATTATATCATCTGGTTGGGAGCAAGGTATGGTTTTGAAAAGGAGTTTAAGGTGGTAACTGATCGAGAGTCCCACTTTACAGCTGAAGTGGTTAAAATGTTGATACAGTACTTAAGAGCGGAACAAAATTTCTCAGTAGCCTTTGCGGCTTGGACTAACGGATCTGTAGAAAGCGCCAATGTGTGAATCTTACAATACTGTCGAGTCTTACATCTCAGTATCGATTGAATGCAGTGGAATGGACAAAATTAATACCGCTAGCTCAATATTTAATAAACAATGTTGCTACAAAAACGACCCAATACTTGTCACCAAATGAAATTTATTTTGGTACGGAGAAAGCTAGGAAAATTAGGCATCGCATTTTACCTTTAGTAGTTAGAGAAGACCAAAACAATCAGAAGACTTATAGCATTCGGGCTTCGGAGGACCCGGAGTTAGTGAAGCTTTTAATATTAGAATTAGGGCAGGAATTAGCTTCTCTCGCCAAGAAAGCTTGGTCAATGAATGAGAGAATTAGAGCGGAGGCCAATAAGAAGTTGAATCGTAGATTGGGAATTAAAAACATTGAATTTAAAGTAGGGGATTTAGTTTTGAGATCTAAATAGCTGGATCAAAAAAGGAGAAGAATTAAGTTACTATTGAATTGGGTGGGTCCCTATTCAGTAATAGAAGTCTTAGCGGGAAATTTTTGTAGAACTGAGGATGTCTTAGGTAGAAAGTATGATGTACATGCTGCTGCTCCTTTATTTTACTCGGAAAAGAAGCTAATGAGCAATGAATTGATTCGCAGAGTATTTATTCAGAACTTAGAGCAACACATTCCCAAGGTGATCCACCAACTAGTGAAGACCAGAGAGGGGTGACAAATCCTAGTGGAGTGGTATGGCTTCCCTGATCAATTTACATGGGAACCTATAGCTAATCTGGAAGAAGATGTTCCTGAATTAGTGGAAAAATACCTGGAGTCTAATCCACAATTGAAATCGGTTAGGGAATATATAGCTGAAAAAAGCTCTTAAGAGGGGCAGTGTGATATAAGTGTAAAACACTTATTAACGTTAGGTACCGTTATACATGATAATGGGGCATTACTAAGTCTTAAGTCATTCATAGAGTAACCAACCAAAGGAAAAGTTAAAGACAATTTATTCGACCAACTGGCCCTTGCAACACAGCAATCATAGAAACTTCTCTTAGCTGTTATCGAAGAATATTATCAAGACGACAAATTTCATTTGGAAACAAATCACAGTTTTTTGTCTTAATATAATTCTGGAATAAAATATTTTGCAGTCATATGTCTGCATTGATCTCCCCTTCTTCGGTTTTACACTCATAAAACTGCACAGTGTTATTATCAATTCCATGTCGATGAGTGCAGTTGGTATTCCAATGCCTTCAGGTCCTACTGTTGAAACTGCATTAGTTTTCTGTTTTCTGGTTCGCCATTATACAGAAAATCCGATAATGAATACAATCTGTCTGTTGATTGATAAAGAGTTTCCTGTTACGTTTTTCATGATGCCTAAGCATTGATGGTAACGCTCCATATCTGTTCGCCTTTTCTTATTAATAATTCTCCGGCTCTGCTGCTATAAAGACATTTCACTGCTCATGTTGCTGCCTTCAGATGCTTTCTAGCTGTATTGCTTATAAGCATGGAATGGAGGTTTACTATATATGCGGTATCTGGTCTACATATCTCTGACACATGAATGAGGCGTCCAAATATCTGCTATTATAATTTGGGGTCTATGTTTTCTTCATTTAGATATAAGTAGATTCCCAGAATATGCGGTGTTCTGACTTCGTCGTTTACTGACTTCTGATGGAAACTTCTCTGAGTTTTGCTATAGTTCTTTAAGGTTATAAGCATATCGCTTTTGATATCGTGAATCTCGAAGCCTACAAAGATGATAGTTTCATCAGACTCCTTAATATCCTAGGACACCTTCAGTTTTTCCAATATCATATTATTAACCCTCATGTCTTTAAAATAACGTAAAATATCATCGACAAAATCAAGAAACATGTGGATGCTCCTGAATCGTCCGCCAAACGGTACATGGTCATTTCCACGATGCAGTATTCAAGACCCATGGGCCCTAACGTCATATCTAGATCAAGATACCATGCTCTGGATGACTGTTTTAATTCGCATATAGATTTCTTGGTGGACCAAACACAATTTTTTCTTTTATATTTTTCCTTTTGCTGAAGTTCAAAGTAGTTTGTCTTATTAACGTATACACTCACAAAAGCGTTGGATATATTAAGTTGTACCATCGTAAGTTTATTCTTCTTTACAAAGTATAGGGAAAATCAGCTAACTTCTTTGTTTGAAACGGGTGAGTATGATGAAAATTTACTTATTAATCATTTTCCATCTGCTGCGAACCTGACTTTGCAAATGTTTTCTAGGAAATATTGTCGTATTTCAAATTGACTATCTCTATGAGTTTAAAGGTCTCGGCATCCGGTTTGATACTTTTTGTTAGAATAAGTTTACACTCCGCAATGAATAAAACTTTTGGTATTCTTTGTCATAAGCAGCATAATAGTCTGCTCTGTTGGCAAATTACCTGATTTGCTTAAAGTTTCCTCGTACTATACCTTATTTATTTTCTTAAAAAGCTGAATGTTCTCTCGTATTATTTTGAATTCACATTATCTTGCTGCTAAAGTGAATAAGGACGTTTTTCAGCAATATGTCTCTGACCTCTTCTTAATTCGGGAAGATTTCATTACCCGTTACCCTGGGTATTCCTCAACTTCTTCATTTCTTATACTCTCAAAAGCTTTAATTATTTTTATAGCTGCTTTTGAAGCTTGATCCTTCATGATTTGTTTCTTTATTCTCCTAGTTGTTTTATATGACTTCCCATACTTGGTTTTGTTTTGTAATTTTTCACTTCGTGTTATATAATTTAGATTTATCAAGAAAACTGCTTTATTTGGTTATATTGTCAAGTATTATGGAATCAACAGTGTCTTCTTTTTCTTCAAATATATAGCTTCTTTTGCTGTTGTAAATATTTTTGGAGTCTGTTTCCTATCAATATAGCAAGCCTCTTAACTGGAGATGTATTCGTGCTGGATGTCTTTTTCTTCCCATATATTATTTCGTGTGGAGAGATGCTAGCCCTGTATACTGGTAAAATATTTAGAAGATAGACAGCTCTTTTGCTGGTACGAATCCAATGCTTCCTCTCAAGTTTTGAATCTTCTGAGAATGTTCTTATCCCTGTTGACGCGGTTCTGTTTACGTGTTCCGATATACCATTAAGTTTTGGCATTTTTGTCGCGGAGAACCGTGTTTGAATTCTATTTCTGGACCAAAAGTCTTGTGCTTTTCCCCTGGCTTGGTCTACTTCTGTATCCATATATATATATATATATATATTATCTTTATTCTCTCTTCTAAAGCAGCAGATAATTTCTTGATTAAGTTTACAAGTATTTCATGTTTATTCTTTTTTCTTTTATAATTCTCCGGGATTTTATACTTAGAGTAAATAGCGGTAAGTAAAATTAACAACATTTTCACCGTATGAACAGGTTTATGCAATTGTTACAAAGTCACAAAAAATCTTTCTAGAGCTATTTCGGGAAACATCGTTCTTTGTTTCAAGAGAGTTTTTTGCTGTCTCTACTTTTGAACAACTTAACGGTTTCTCCAGAGCTGTTTTTCAATAAACTATGAAATATGGAAGACCAGTTTCAACGTAATGTATACAACATAGAATAGATAGTTCGGTATATAGCAGCTAAAAGTATAGAAAGCAAAGAATAAAAAATAAAGAACATTCTTAATATATCTAACAGGTTAGCAGCCGAAAACCAAAAGAATAATATGGAAAAGTACTAAATTTAAGCCCCATCACTCGGCTGAGAAATATCTCACTTGGTATGGGAGAGTGGAGGTCATCTTGCTTGAAAAAGAGCTTATGCCGCATTTATAAACACAGCTAACACACCTTGTCTAAAATTTAATTACTCCAATGCCAACAGGACCTTATAACAGGGTTACAAACTCTGAAATCATCTCTGTAGTCATAAACAGGGTCTCCAACAACGTGTTGGAGAAACTTCATAGGTTAAAAGCAACAGGTGATATTTGGAACAGGTTAGAGCAGCCCTACCAAATAAGTGACAGGGAACAACAGTTGAAGTCACTCAACATCATCGAGAACCCGCCTGGAAAAACCATAACTGAACGTCTGACCAACTTTGGACTCCACGCGAGACGTTTTGACAATAGAGGTGGAACAATTGGAGAAATTCAGAAGATTGAAAAGGCTCTGAACATCACAGATACACCTGGTTCTAAATTATTAAAGCTAGCCATTGACATAAGCCCTTAAAATTTTTCGTTTTCACTTGTCTTGACAAAGTTGTTTTTTGATTGCTGAGGATTTTGACAGAATAAAAAAAGGGCCACGTGGCCGATATGTCCAAAACGAGCCGAGAGGCCAATAGAGAAGAGTTCCCAGAGCGGGAGGCCTTAAATGCAGACACTGTGGATAAGTAGGACACGTACGCGCCCAGTGCGCAAAGCTAGTGTGTGAAAATTGCAGAAGAAGAGGGTATGTTACTGATGAGTGTTGGCACAATGAGGAAACAGTAAAGCAGGAAGCTAGAACGGATGCCGCGGAAAATGCCATAAATCTTCTGGACTTAAATGATGGTTACTCACAAACTTCAGGTGCAACCAAAAAAACTAATTTTAAACAGAATGAACAGATTCATGGTATGTCAAGTAGATTTAACAGAAAAATAAAACAAAAATTAAAAAAAAATTAAAAACTAACAGGAAAGAAAAGATCGTCGCAAATTTTGACAGTGGAGCTAGTAAACTCTACATCACGTCGAAGTACAAGAAGTTAATGAAAAAAGTTACGAACATAGATCCAGAAAACGTGAAAGGAATTGCACAAACGATTAGGACAAAAGAAAAGGGTGAAGTAATCCTGAAAATGGACGATCAATTCCTTAAACTGGCGGATGTCAACATCTTGGAGGGTATTGGTATAATTCTTTTAATCTCATCAGGATCATTACGACATGATGGGATTTCGTTTGATATGGATTCCAACAATCTAAGATTAAACTTGAAAGAAAAAAGTACCAACGTAAAGCTAACAAATAAAAACCTTTTTGCAAACATTTTTGAAATCTGTTTGTTGCAAGTTTAAGACGATTCCAACTGGCACAAGTTTCTCCTCCATCCAAATGAAGACTCACTTAGAAAAACTCTTGACCACTACAACATCAAAATATCAGCATCACATCTGCCATGCAAGATATACCACATCACAAAAAACTCAAGAAATCTGAACAAGAAAATTAGGGGAAACAGATCAGAAAGACCTCTGGAAAGAATTTACATTGAAACTGCAAAAATCCCAACATGATCTAAAGATGGAAAAATAGGTGTTGTGCTAATGACAGATGATTACTCGCGCTACAGAATCATCAGAACCTTTGACAAAGTAAAAGAAGCAACTAACCATATCATTAATGTCCTAAAAATCATGAAAAACGAACCAAAATATACCCTACACAACTTTTAATGGATGAATGAAAAGAATTTTAAAAACTAGATATTAAAAAAATGCAACGAAAATGGGGTCAAAAGAATTTTCTCTGGAAGGTACGTACCGCAACGAAATGGAGTGGCAGAAAGAAGTAACGGAATTGTAATCCAAAAGAACAAGATCTTGCTAGTATAGCTCAAACTACCACTTCTCTACTGGAACTACGCAGCAACATTCTCCTTTGACATGTCAAACCGAACCATCCAAAAGAATTTAAACAAATCCTCCTACGAACTCTTTCATGGAAAGAAACCAAAGATCAAATTCAACTCCATCTTTGGATAAGAGGTCATCTACCTAAAAGACAACATCACTAACAAGATTCTTCGACAAAACCGCTGTGGCACTTACTTAGGTCACTCAAGCATCTTTACTGAAGGAGTAATCTTGGATGGTGTTAACAAAACAAACTTTTTTTCGTGAAACTTCAAAGATGTAAACGGCGAAGTTTTACTAAGAGAAAGAGCAAAGAGCCAACAAAAATTTAAGACCATCATCAAAAGACACAAACAATTGAAGATAAATTTTTACAGCTAAGAAACGAACTTGAAACAGAAGTAACATGTCATTGGACAGGAATAAACCTAGTCAAGAACGCAACGGTACGAGCTAACAAAAAGAAAAGACTAATTATATATTGTGCGAGTACTTGGAAATTTTACAGAGAACGTTTCATTATGTTTATCATTCAATCCATCGTAGTGAAAAAAAGATACCCAGATCTTACTTCAAAGCAATAAAAACTCTAGAGGTGTCTGAGCGGAGAACAGCGTATTCAAAATAATTGGAGGAACTTATTAAATTGTCCAAATGTAATATCATCAAAAAGGTTCAATTACCAAAAGAAAAGAAAATAGTGAGTTTTATAGAAACTTTGTTTTGAAAAGTATGATAACATAGAAAAAAATATAGCATACAAAGTTGGTCTTGCAGCCGAAGGAAAAAGAATACTAGCCATTGTACTCACTTACTTACCCATTGCTAATAAAGAAGTTATTTGGATTTATCTATCTGTATGGGCTCAATAAAATTATTATCTTAATCAGGTAGATATAAACAACGCTTATCTAAATGTAAAATTAAAAACGAAAAGATATTTTCACTTGCCTCATATCTTCAGGGAAAGTGACATGAATACACATGGCAAACATCAACTGCTATCTATTGTTTAAAAGAATCAAACAGGTCGGGGTATATTGACGTCGATAGAATTCTACCTCCCATTGGTTTTGAAAGATGCATATTGAAAATACCTTGTACAAAAGAAGATCCACACAAGGAAACTTTACATTCATTTTGATTTATGTTGATGACATTTTGATTGCTTCAAACAACGATTACGATTTGAAAGAGATTTTGGGAAAATTGCGAAATATTTATAATTTGAAAAACACTGATTTTGCCAAACTTTTATGCGTTTTGAAATACAGGGAAAATCTGATATGATATTTATTAATTTGCACAAGTATATTTCTAGCATATTACGATTATTTGACATTACTAAAACGAAGAAACGCGACACGCCACGCGAGCCTAACTTTTATCCTGAGAAAGGAGACAACTTTATTGATAAAAAGTTGTACCAAAGGATAGTAGGAATATTAAATTATATTTCCGAAACAGTTAGACCAGATATTAGTTTCATTACAATTAGATTGTCTACATTTACTCAATGTCCGTCTTACTCTAATTTAGTCTCTGCAAAAAAGGTGTTAAAATATCTTTCGCAAACAACAAAATACGGTGTTTTCTTCAAAAGGAGGGTGGAAGGAATGTACATTGATGTGCATTCAGACAGTAGTTGGAAGAATGTACCAGGAGACCGTTCAAGTATTGACGGTCATATCATCTTTTTGAACGAAGCTGCAGTTTTCTGGAAGTCAAAGAAGCAGTCAATAATTGCGAGAAGTAGCACCGAAGCAAAAGTAGTGGGAATATCTGGAGCTCTTTCTTCTATGGTTTGGCTTCTAAAGATATTGGATTTTCTAGAGATCAAAGAATGGAAATTGAAAGTTTACATGGATTCGATGAGTGCTATAAAATTACTTCAAGGCAAAACTCATAGTGACAAGAACAGACATATGGAACTAAAATATTTTTCTTGACAAAGAAAATCTAGTGCTATGATATTGAAATAGAATATATAGAAGGAACAAAGAATCCTGCGCACTTAATGACAAAGCCTGTGAATAAGAAATGTTACTTAGAGTAAAGAAAAAAGTTAGCTATCAACCAAGAAGAAGGAGAGAATGGTGGTGATAATTTCTCCTGCGATAATCTTCAATAAGCTATGAAATATGGAAGATTCAGTTTCAAGGCGCTGTATACAACATAGAATAGATAGTTCAGCATATAGCAGATAGAAATAAAAGAAGTAAAGAATAAAAAAGAGAACATCCTTGATACATCTAACACAACTCTCACAAAGAATTGGGTATTTCATTTTTGTTTCACTAATATTTTAGCATTTCAAAATATTCTTCAACGTCTGGTCGTTTGGATGACCAAAAATTTTGTGTCATGGAAATATTTCAGGAACTTGGAAAATCTATACATCTTATTTTTTCTGAAGAGAAAACTCGCGGAGGTTGTTTTTCTACATTCTTTCAGATACTTGAAGATAGTTTCTCCTGAAAATATTGAGTTTTCTGTTCTCAAAGGTACATTTGAATCATTTCTGCATGAGCTTACCTAGTGATATGATTGAAAATTGCTTTTATTCCTGTAAACTTAGGGTATCTCTCTAGGCCATCTAGTTGAATTTGCCCATTTTCAATATAAAGACGTCAATTTGTATTACTTTCGTGGAACCAGAAATACTATTTATTTTCCTTTCAAGTATATTTCTGATGTTGGTGAGACATTGGGCCATATTACTGCCAACTATATTGTACATAGTACCAGAGTCAGCATATAATGTTGATGACTTTATTTTACTTTTGGAAACGTCAGTGTAATGTTTCATCATTGTTCTAATTTTTGGTGGCTTCTCAATTTTTCCAAGTAGTAGAGTTTCGTTTTCTATCCTAATGACTTTAGAAACTTCCTCATCGGAGTCAGCTTCTTCACTATCTTCGCTTTGTTGATCATGAATGGATTGAAGTCTATTTTCAGAATTGCTTTGATATGAACCATTACAGCTTGCAGTGTTGGTTCTCTCATTCAATATACAGGCGTCTGCGCTATGAACATATTTCTTGCAAGCTTTGAGGTGCTCATCATTATATTTGGGACCGGGCTCCATGCAACTTTTGCAATACTTGTTGTTCTAATCACTATTATTGTATTTGTGTCTATTGTCATAGGGGTCTTCTTCGGTGTGAACTTGAAGTCTTTGTCTTTACTCAGCAAAATTTGCATCAATTTCAGATGAAGTAGTGAAAAGTTGAGGATAAGCTTTGTCCAAACCGTGCTCATCTCTTTTTGTCAATGCCAAGACCTCAAAAATGTCTTATTGTTCTATGTTCATCGACGTTTAGGAGCTTTTCAATTCTATTTTCTAGATAAAATTTGTAGCCGAGGTTTTCCATTCTAATGGCAGCTGTTCTGTATGATTCTATATTTTGACACCATGTATCGTCATTGGGGTTATTCGCTTGATATCCTGTTAGGTTTTCTATTGTATCTTGTCGATGGTGAATCATTTTCCAGGATTTGTAGCTTTTCGAATGCTAAGATGGTACCTTTTCTACTAAGGTAGACATATGGGCGATCCTGGTTGCTATGACGCCAATAATCCTAGCGATGGTTTTTTATGGCTTTCAGCTCTATTTTCCACCTTCCATGAAATATATATTATTTGTTTTTGTTAACCTCAAGATGTTTCCCAAAGTCTTTTTAAATTAGATAAGCATTGTTACAGCTTTCCACAAGATGTGGTCTATTCTTCCTTACAAATGGCGGGCATTATTCTTAAGATACATTGTCGCTGTTATAGAAAAGATTGTTAATATTCTTTTACTATTTCTTGGATATGTATTTATTTTGCGATGCCCTGCATTCTGAGTTTGTTATTGCCGTGTACTTCATTAACATTACGGTCTAAAATTATTCCTAGTTATTTGGTAAACCATACTTTATTACAATGAGCTAAGAAACATGTGTTGATGAAGTAAAAAGATTAGCGTGATAGTTGTTATCAATGCTGCTCAGCTAAAACTAACTGATGACTAGTACTCCAATTATATATATATATATCGGTTCAAATTCTATTAAGATCATCTTGAGAACATTGCATACCTCTGAGATGGTGGTACTATGTACCTGATGATAAATCCAATCTACTAAGCTTATATTCTCCAATTGCAAAGTTCCACCGCAAGATAATATATATATGAAAGTCGTATTTCCAGCATGAATATATTTTGGGAGAGACTTATTTTGCATAAGCAAATTGGGGTATATATATGCCAGATGATTGAAGCAAACCCAAAAGAAACTTGTAGTTTCCATAACTAAATAGAAGCTGTTGCGTTTGTTAATGTAAGAAGTGTTTTATTCTAGTCTGTAATATCAAGACTAGTGACAACTTGTTTACTCTGTCATCACAACAAGAAAATTCGAGGTAAATCATTGAAAAGGATAAAACCTCGAAAATTACAGAAAATAAAGGGAAACTTTTAGTAAACCAGAAATAAATAGATACCCGGAGTCAATATATTGTGTGTAATTCAAATCAAGCTACATGATAAATGAGCAAGATTAGAAGCTCTCAAAGATTAGTCCACATGCAACGCGAAGCTTAAAGTTAGGAACTACAACAACTAAGGTTGGGGGAAATTCTTCTATTATTTATAACATCAATATAACAAGAAAAGCAAACAAATTAAAGTTCAATTCTGGTACAAAATATACGCGAGTGTATATTGGAAAGTTAGGTATATACACGCGGTCAATGACATCTTATCAATAGCAAAAGTTTGACATTTAATCTGAGTGAATATCCAAAGAAATATATATATATGTGGATTTCTTGAGCTACTTAGCAAGATTTTCATAACTTGCAACAGAAACTGCCTTTAATATGTGCAGGAAAACAACGGGAAAACTGTTTCCCCACTCCAAACCTATGCTCTTATAGGTAGGTTTGGACCTATCAGGAGATATAGCATACATTGCATACTTTAGCTTACATCCTCTTCAACTTCAAATATAGGATTCATTTCTAAATGCTTCGCCACCTTTGAAAAGCTATATCTATTTGCCTATGAAATATTTTAAATAAAGAATAGATTATGTTTGATTACTTAAATAAACAATGAATGGATTAAGATAAATGCCTCGAAGTGCTATCGCGAAGTTCACAAGGCCTTATTACAATTCTAATTTGAGGAATGGTTGGTGGAGGATAGATTACAATGATATATGGGGCTTAAAGATGATTTCCACAATTTGGGGCTACGTTGACAGTTTGTACACTTATAATAAACAATTCCAAAGCAGAAAAGTAACCTTCAAGAAGAAATCATCATGTGCTTACGAGAAAAAACAAAGGACCGATGTCAAGAAACCTGTCTATTTTGAGATTTTGCTAAGAAAAATCCAAATCTAATAATGTCTTAACAATTGCAGAAATTACTTGGTTGAAACTAACACTACTCGGCATATAATCGGGTGGATGCCCCATATTAACCGACATAACTCCAGACCATAACCTGAATTGAAATGAACAAGGGCTGTTGCCAAATTGCTATGCTCTTAGTGCTGCATGTTTTGAGGACGGTAAGATCCAACACCATGACTTAGAAGCAGATATAGTTTTTACTCACCAAAACTGGCAACTGAAGAGTTGAGAATAGCAAAAATGGTAATAAACTGTTACCTAATCGATGAAAACCTAGCATTACAATAAAGAAGATAAGGGGCACGTAAGACATAGAAGCTTTATACCAATCATAGCAAGAAAAACATTAATAATATAACCACCAATATTGAATATTTTATTCTAGAATAGAACAAAATCCTATTTAAATGTAAAGCAGAAGATAAACAATAGTCGTAAATTTTGCTTGGAAAGTTAATTCAGAAATTAAAAACGAGGACTATCGAGCACAGTCTCAGCAATGACTATTCTCCATTTTCTAGAAAAACACAAAGTGTAGACTAAAGTTTACAGTAATAGCCAAGGCACTGTAACAATATTTTAAGGAAATTCAAAAACTCAAAACTCAAAATATTTGAAAATCAGGTATCGGCTTCGGAGGCAGATACTAGGAGAGACAAAGTGGGTTTTGTGCTATGCTACAGGTATTGAAAGTCCCTTTCAAGCTCTAATTCCGTCATATGATTGTAATCATTCTAAGAAACCCATAGATCGGACATCCAGGAATCGAATTTTAAGTAAGGAAGCAAAACCAGCAGAAGAAAAATAAAACGAAGAAAGAGCTGAGGAGATATTAATATTATCATATAAGCTTGTCACTACCAGTCCAACTAACAAAAAAGCTAGCTTTATAAAACTTATTAGAAACGAACTAAATAATAAGAAGATTGCCCATAGTGATGCTCGATCCCGTTGCAGTTCCCTATAAGTTTGATTACATTTATGCACTGAGGGTCCAGTAAAAGGGTGGATACAGTTCCAGATGAGCTAGAAGGTTAGATATACCCACAAAACGGCTGTTCTTAACAGCTTGTTAGTAATTATTACATGCAGCGAAATTTTGTGTAACAGCTACACATCTAATCCATTGCCTTTTTCGGATCCCACAGATGGGGTTCCAAAGTGTTCTTCCTTCTTGGGCAGAATGTAAGACACTTAAGCTATAGCATACAGATATGCATTTGGAGAAGAAACCCAAGAGTCACTCGCCTTGAAGAGCTTGTTGGGAGAGCCTAGTAGAATTCTATTGTGAGTCTGAGGGATGCGAGAGAAACCTTGCGTATGCATCCCAACATCCTGCAACGGGTCTAATTTTATGCATTCTTGAAAAGGTGTTCATACAGCTTTTCAGAATGAGAATGAATTTTCGCAGCGACCAGGAGAACCCTCAAAAGTTTCAACGCATCATAGATAGCTACAATGTACACTCAAAAAGCATGCGCAGAATACATTGAGCGCACCAAAGTAAAGCAATCAGAAGGAGTAGGTCATCAAGTCCATAGAGCAATATTTCATGAAGATGGGAGATTAAGAAAACTAGATAGCTCTAGCTGCAGGCATAAAGATGTGTCTTTCAAAACAAGTCTTATCTAAGGTTCAGTATGCTTTGTTAGAGGTGATGTCAAGCATCACGTAGTGCAGGTGGGCAACCATGATTAGAATTCAATGCAGGTGTTCCCTTGTCACAGAAACCGGATGCATTCCGAGATCGATCTGCAGCTTCCAGGTATGAGGATCACAGATTAGGGATTAACAGGTATGACAGAGGACTGTAAGAAAGTGATTCCAAGAGCTAGATCATAGATATTGGTCCTGTAAAAACAGTACGTTAGCTGAGATTCAAGGAATCAGGTGAACAGGGTGGTCACCGAGGTATATCCAGAAGATCTAGTATGAAACATTTGAAGCAAGCGAGTTGAGAGGTTCCTGTGTAGCTCATTAGTAATCTTAACAAGATCATTCGCTGTTAGTGGATGGAGAAGATGACAGTCAATATAGATACGTGAACTCTCGAAATAACACGGTCATGACTTCGAATCCTCGAGATTGCACAGCTGAATATGAGAAAGCGGTGATATAGTCTTTGCACCTGTTATTCCTAATACATTACTTCTTTCAAGCGGCTGTAACAGAGCAACAGATCAAATTAGAGTAAGAAAACTTCCGATACAATGCTTTTGTATGATATTACGCTTCTAATTTTAAATGTATTGAACTAAAGACATGTAGCATCTCAGACATTTTTTCCTGCGTAACTACTCTATATCATGCAAATTAAATAGAATTCGTAACCTTCAAGGATAACAGAGTTTTTAGAAAAGACTGTTTTTTGTCTATCTGGGTTTCCACTCAAGTTTTGAATAATATCTCACCCCTAGTAGCCAATGGTAAACGTCGAGCCACCTAAATGCAGGACTCAGTTTGACGGGTATGTTTATTTCAAACCTATTTCTGAAATGAAAATGATATGTCTGTTTATTTGCAAACTAAGACGAAACTGATTTAACCAATGAATTTAATTTATTGTATTGTATTATTAGAGAATTCCTTGTTTCTTATAGTTTTTTCCTTTCAGGATCCCTTTTGTGAAAGAAGGGTTAAGAGTTCAAAAAAGTATGGATGTTCCGTGCTTGCTAGAATTTTATGTCACACTTTTCTGACTCTGTTTTTCTGGAGCTAAAAACTGGAATGCTTATTTTTTGAAATCACGTCGGCGCTTGGGCATTAAAGAACCCTCATAGAGGTACAATTGGTGGAAATATCAGTTGTTTTATTCTTAGCTTCTGTTGCTATAATTTCCAGCTCTCGAATAATCATCAATATTATTTACATATGAATTTGTTTACCCTTCCTTTATGCGAGTAAAAAAACATCACCATTGCTTGCCTTTGAGTAGATTCTAACGTATCATCTTCTTATATAATTATTCGGAAAACCCCTAATCAGTCTAGGTACAAGAAGGTCAAGCTCGTTGTCTACATTATTTTTGAGTTTGCGAATCCTTTTTGTATAACATGTATGTAGTGCTCAGGTTTTTGAATTAGGCATCTTCATGGTTAAACCTATTATTCACCATTTATTTTACAATAATTCTAAGATAAAATAGCCGAAAGTTTTTTCCAGGAATAAAACAAATATTCGAACCGACAAAGTTGCAGTTTCTAAAATTCCAACGACAGTTCAGAAATAAGAATACCCATAATATTTGCAGAAGAAAAAACCTGAGAAAAGTAAAATGGAGTGCGAGATTAGTAACGATGGTATTCTTCCTTATTTTAATAATGGAAGAACCATCAGGTTAAGAAAATATTATAGTAAAGGAAACGTGAAATTTACATCAGTTGAGTATAAAGTTTCGAAAGAATGGTTCAAACTTACGAACTTTTATACACCCCTAACTGAAAAAGAAAAAATTCTTATTAAATATTTAATTTCTCATATGAAAATAACTGAAATAGTTATTGAGTCTTCAATATTTTCTGAACTTGATTGCTTATTCCTTCAAAAATTGTTTCAAGAACATCTACCGCAGTTTGTATATTTCACAGTTAAAGATGAAAACTTTGAGTCCTTATTTAGCTTACGAGTAGACACAAAAATAAGTTTTTCAAATAAGAATATGCTATATAAACTAGTTCAAAGTACTGAGACTAAGGAGTTGATACCTTTTAAGATGAAATACCTAAACGGGCTCAAAATACAAACTCTATGTACAAAAAGCTACAAAATATTCTCATCTTTAAGCAAAAGACATTCCATCTCAAACTTTTCTAGTTCTTTAGTTGCGTTGAGACTGTTTAATACGGTTTCTAAAACTTTAGTGCAAGTTTTGATTTCTTTACTTGATGGAAATATTCTACCTTTTCTAGAGTTGTTTCAGTTGGATTTCTACAAGGAAACATTTTCTTTTGCTTGTATTTCCATTTTAATTCAGCTTATCTATAAACTTAATCAAAATATATTATGTATAATTAGGTTAAAGGTTGCCTCATCTGTCTCTACAAGTATATTTTTCCAGAGTATATTCATCAAGAATATTTTTTTTTCTCAGCGAAGCACATTCAGGTGTAATTCTCAAAATAATAGAAGAGGAGTGTTAAATAAAGTAGAAAACTTTGTTTTTATTCTTGCTACGATGTGGAAGGTTAATTATTATCAGGTTTCAATAGAGCGATTAACTTAATTTCACATTTTCTCAATCTAAAATATCGCTTCTGGAAAATGAAAATAATATTACACTAAGAAGATTAACTCTTAACAAGAAAACAGAAAAATCAATTCTTACAGCACAAAGTCAACTTTCAAAGAAGTTTTTATTTAAGGTTTTAAAACACCATATTTCTCAAAAATATATATATTTGTAAATAAAATAAACTATTTACTAGCAGAAGTTGTTCAACAACAAGAAATTATAGTATATATACGTCTACAAACAAAAGCAAGAAGATTTTTTCCCATATCCTTTTTTTCTTAACGCTTCTTGAACAGCACATCTAAATACCTCATTTACATTACCATTTTGGCAATACATAGCACTAGATCTTACATGCTTCTCTATATTATTTATTTCCACTATATCTTCTGCTAATCTTTTACTTCTATCAACTGCTTCTTTTGTCATCTGACTTGTCAAATCCTCTTTGGTACCAACCAAAATCATAGCCGCAGCTATATATTAAACCCATAAAAACCATACATTTTTCATAATTCACCACATCTCTCACCCAAACAGTGTCAACATTGTTTAAAGATGCCATACTCGTACAATCGTAACAAATTATTGCAACATCGGAGTGCCCATAGGATAATTTGCGTATATTATACAAATCTTCCTGTCCAGCGGTATCTCTGACAACGAATCTCATATTTTCGTTGTTTGATATCTTCAAAGTACATTGGTAAATATCCAAAACTATTCTTACAAAGAAGAGAAAAAAGCACCAGTTGGAACATATTCTGTTCTGAATTTTTTTTCGGAATAAGCTATTAACAAACTTGTTTTCCCACAATATCCATCACCTTAATAAAAATATAAAAATAACATTTACCTATCAAAATAGCGTTTACTTCTTCCATTTTCACCTCTTTTTCTCTCCGTTCTTTTTTGTCCTACCACAAACTCCGTTTTCGGAGTTAGAGACTATCCTCTATAGACATAGTGAAAAATAGATCGTACATAAAGTATCCTCAATACTGAAATACAAAAACAAAGAAACTTATAGTTTATCTTAAAAGCAAAAACAGGTTTTTGAAGTATACCCTTGTTTAATTAAACCTATTTGCATAGCTAAATTAAAAACTTCTGTAACATTTCCATTACTAAGTTGTTTTGCACTGCACCTTAAATGACCTTTCATTCTAGTGTTTTTCTTTAACCTTTCGGCATCTTCTTCTTTTACAAAATGGTTATCAAACCACTGGTTTTCAACTTTATCTTTTTTATTTCCCACAAGAAGCATGGCAGCTTCTAATGAAATCAAATTAAAAAAAAACATACTTTTTTCAAACGCATTAACTTCTTCAACCCATCTATGCTCTATATTCAGTAAAGACACATTGTTAGAGCAATCGTAGCACATTATTGCTACATCAGAAGCACCGTATGAAAGTTGTCGTATTTGATCAAAATGTTCTTGGCCAGCTGTATCTCGAACAGTTAACCTCACTTGATCTTGTTTTTTTGTGAATAGATTAGCTTGATAAGTATCACAGACTAAGAATAAAAAAACATATAGATAAATACCAGTTGGAACATATTTATGGCGAAAGATTCCCTGTGAATAAGCCAATAGTAGACATGTCTTTCCACATCCGCCATCGCCTAAGGATAAGGAAAAAAGGGAGAGCACCTATCAAGATAACATTGACATCCATTTTACTAAATCTTTTTTTTCTTTACTGTTTTCTTTTTTGTTGGTGTCAATTTAGGACTTTTGTTTTTTGCTAGCTATATTTAGAACCTGGGACTGTTCTTATTCCTTGTCTAGTTTCACCAATGATATCTCCCGGTATTGAGAGTTATCTAAGCTACTTTTTGACAATAAGTTAAGCTTGATATACATAATATAATTTGAATAGTAATGCCATATTGGACTTGTGCTATTAGTGTATTAATTTCGTACTAGCTATTTTATATGCCGAGCAAAAACGACCAGTAAAGACAGCAGTCTACATACTATAAAGTTTATATAACAAACTTGTTTAAGATATATTTCTTTTGTTTGTTTCTCTATATTAACAACATAAAGATGAGATTATTACAAAAATAAATCAATAGTGTATTATCGAAAGTTTAAGAAGAAGAAAAGAAGAGGTTAATTGGTTAAAAAGACATTACAAATACGTAGCGACTATTAATAATATGTATGGTATGAACAATGTATTGGTTTCTTTGGATTTCAAGATTCGGAGGTAATGTAATGTGTGTAGTAGCTCTAAAAAAACTTGTGTTCAGAACAGACAACAAGTAGCAACTAGCAAGAAACAGCGCAAATGGGGTTTGTGCTTGGGGTAGAGGCTAGAGCCTAAGAAAGTCCCCCTGGAATCTTCTGATAAAATTTACTATGTTTCTAATTTTCTTCTTCTCGATTCTGGTAAATTAAGGCTAGACACTTTCTTGAGGTTAAGCGGTTTTCCTCTTACAGGTTGCAATGCGTATGTTATACCAAAGAAAATCTTTCAGAAACATAAGCTGAAGTTTGCAGTTGCAAGTATTAGAACTGTAGTTTATTTATAAATCTGTCTTGTATATTACTTTCAAGTTATTTTTCTTGTATTATGAACCTTTATGGATAGGATTTCCTAAGATTCAAGGTACTTTCTACTTCTAAATTTTCTTGAAAATTGAAACAGGCTTGTAGAAAAAATAGACAGCGATAAGTGATGCTAGAGCAAGGCCCCTATATTCTACAATGCTCAATACATTTGTGAAGTGTTTGGTTGCAAGCATTGGGCATTTTTTGTCTCATAGAAGTGATAGGCACTGATCATTGCTCTTGACGGGCCCAAAAAGACTTAAATAGTCATTTCTTTCCCGCAACATCATACTCTGTTTATAATCATTCCTATTATTTCACTTTAAGATACTAGGACCAAGTACCTAGTTTTAACCAAGATCCTATGCTTTTCTTTTAAATGAAGAATGTTAACAGGCTAGTTCTTCCCTAGTATTTTTCTAAGTACTGTAAAACTGGTCTATCACAACTGAGTCTTCCAAAACATTGTTACGGGCGGAGCTTAGTATGTAGTAAAATAAGAAGAAGCTTATATTTGCATGGTAAAGGTTGCTCGATATACATTCCACACAGTGCTATCTTCCAGCAGAGATGCGTAGAATAGAGTCAGCACAAACCGCTCAGGATTAGAGTTGCCTTAATTATATAAAATTTGTCTAAAAGTCTTTTAGTACTACTACTTGTGCAAAAACGAAAAGTATCCCACCAACATATTTTCATGGGCGAAAAATAAACATAGATGAAAACAGTTTCATGCGATCCCATAGATGGAAAGGTTGAAGAGACAAAGTCTAACTCAAGACCACTTCAAAAAGTCAAGTTGTATGTACTGCAATTCTAGAATCAGCACAGAAAACAGAGAAAAAAAATGAACATGGTTATGGCACTCACATTAACTGGATTTTTCTAAGTTTTTGGTACTTACAGTACGATTTACATGTAGAAAAATCCATATCAGATGCATCTGAGTCAAAGAATACATCGCTTACCTAAATATGGGAAAATGACTCGGGTTAGATACTGCGTGTTTGATCCTCATTTTAGAATCAACAAAATCCTGTAAAAATTTCAAACTTCGTATTTAATTGATCTCTAGGTCTCGTTTGCTTCCCCAAATTTCTGCATGTTATAAGAGATATCTTCCTAGGCGTTTTTTCAATGTGTTAAACAAGACTTTAGAAATGTAATTACAAGAACATTAGCTCTAAGCTTTCATGTAGTTTTAGCCCTATATTTTGATTAAAAAAAAGGTTGTTTGCATCAACAGCAAACTGGACCTAAAACTAGGATTACCTATGGCATTTTTAAGAATGAAGTAAGCATACCACTGTCATTTTCGTTATATGATATCACACTTATTCAAAAAAACTCTAGAATTACACACAGCATTCCTTTATTTTCGCTTAATTGTCTAAAATATGTTTTTTACAAGACTGGATAATGGAGAGTGATAAGTGTCTAGCGGTAGCATTTCATTAGATAATGGAGCCAAAAGTTGTAATTAGTAAATGTAAGATATACCTTTCATTCACAGTTGGTTAAAGCCTAAGGCGGCAAGAAGTTTTAACTTGTAGT
>JAALGZ010000089.1:0-69524 GCA_015227615.1 Labyrinthula sp. Ha
ATAGATAGATAGATAGATAGATAGATAGATAGATAGATAGATAGATAGATAGATAGATAGATAGATAGATAGATAGATAGATAGATAGATAGATAGATAGATAGATAGATAGATAGATAGATAGTACACATGATATTTCAGATTACAAATTATTCGTCATGTTATCAGGCGGGTCGTTTTCTTCACGAGCATAGTATTTTTTGGGTACACATTCATGGAGACAGAAAACACCCTAGATGTTACAATAGGTCGTCAAGATCTACAGCTTTCAGACGCAAAAGTATTGATTACCAACTTTTCTAAATCTCTAGCACGAGTGGTCAGGCGATTGCATGCAACACATATACAATGTCTTAGACATGTGTTGGCCTTCCTAGGTTCTTCATGTAACTCCCTGGTTGGTGAAGAATTGAACAATTAACGGGCTGACATAAATAGGGTACTATTTGAGAACTTGAAACCTCTATCCGCTTTGGTACCCTTTGTATAACAACTTTTGCTGAGATTTCCAGGAACCCCACAATAAAACTTCTTAAAAATATTAAATGAAAAAGATAAGCGGGGCTGGACTTTTACTCAGAAGTGTTTAAGCTTTGTAAACAAATTCACTCAACGAGTAGAGTCCATGCACAGAAAGTTTGAAGCTCGTGGAGAATGCAAAAACTCAAAAAAAAATGGATTTTAGATCAATTTGTTACATATTATGGTAATTTAGTAAGAAAATATGTGTTTAAATTTTACATAAATTGAAGAAATTGATTCGTAAGGATGCACTATTATCAGATGAGATTAAGCAATATCTTCAAAATGAAACGCGTGGTTCTTACCGCTACACTATTGAAATAAAAAAACTAGGTATAAAATATTCAGTTCAAGATTATAAAGATAAGAAGAGCTACATCGTGAGAATTTTAAATGGAAACAACAAGACATCGTTCCAGCTTGTTCGTGTTCGACTTGGACCAATATTCGTCTTCCATGCAGATACTTTGGCAGAATTAGTATCCAGAAACATTGGTCTTTTTATGAAAGGAGATTTCTTCTTCCAAGATGTAGACATGAAGAGCATCCTCTCTATGAAGTTGCTTTACAAAATCTTGGAAGAGTTCCTGTTTCAAAGTCCAACATTATAGAGTTCAAGGTTCGGGTTCCTAAACTAGGAAATTGAAAGGCTCTAGAAAAAACTTCATTGAAGTACTCTAAGCTGATGATAGAGTGCAAGCTATTTTGCAGCGAAGATTATTATTTTGGTGCTGGAGAAAAACATTGGTTGCAACTCTCATGATGAAAAAATTTTGGCGTGCGAATCCAGATGGTTTGTTCGCAAGTAATTCGGACACTGAAAAACCCCTACCCAGGAGTCTGTATTGAACTTGTAATCACCAGCAATAAGAAAGAAGAGGTTTAAGGGAGATGCTGAGGGTATTCTTTTACGGTTGAATTTTGACTCATAAAATTGAACTACTTGTACATCATTGTTTTGATCTTATCCTATGCTATTGCCTATGGCTAGATGTTTTGCAAAGTCTAACCCTAGCGCCTTCCTAAAACTTTGACCCTATTTCATAATTCCTCCCTTAGAATAAATTGAACTCCATTTTTTAGGATCGGGTTTTTTGACTACGGAGTCAGATACTCCTCGCAATGCCATTGGTCAGATCGATTTCCCAAAAACAAAATTTCACCATACTTCGTCTGAATAATCGATGCGCAGAACAATAATTTCCCATAGACAAAATATAGAGGGGGCTGGGAACAAAGTGACGTGCACTAGAGGATACCAAATATATATTAATAGTTAAAAACATTAAAATGTGAAGTTGCCTGACCCTAGCGTAGCGCGAGAGCCTTTCATGCTCCCCGGGTCTTTAAAAATGGACCCATGGCTCGGCCCTCCATGAAGATGAGGATGGATTTAAATCTTTTTCCATAGCGCGAACACAGAAATATTAAAATATGTGTAGACGTTAATAAATAAATATCTGAACTGACATAACTAGAAGCTTAAAACAATTAATTTTAAATACTGAAACTGAGAAGATTTAGATTTTTGTTAACATGAGAATTTAAACTTAAATGGTTTAAGGATAATAGAAAATATTCTAGTTCTATGTTAACAAATGTTCTTTC
The DNA here is from genome assembly GCA_015227615.1 of Labyrinthula sp. Ha. Lineage (NCBI taxonomy): Eukaryota > Bigyra > Labyrinthulida > Labyrinthulaceae > Labyrinthula > Labyrinthula sp. Ha. The sequence goes on from JAALGZ010000089.1 coordinate 2,131, forward strand.
ATTTCGTGTTTTTCCCTAAATAAGAGTTCAAGACTTGCATTTTTTGCTATTTGCGAGTTTTTTTTGTTTCTTTGTGATTTCTAATTCGCATATCTTTTCTTGTTTCCTTTTTGCCTCTTGTTTCCCTATTTCCCATTTTTCTCATGTTTTTTGTGATTCCAATTACCCTTTTGATTTTTTTTTGTATTTTCCTTTTGTTTTTTGTGTTTACTATTTCATGTTCCCTATATGTAATTTTTTATTTTAATTTTGTTGGTTTGATTTTTTCAAAAAAAATGGGCAATTAAGAATTTAGCCAATGAGAAATGGGAGTGGGAAACCCCAGAGTGCAAAAGCATTCTCCAATCTGACGAAACTAGCTCGATACATAGAGTAAACACATATTCGATATATTGTTTGGAAGAGTAATCTTTAGAAAATCAAACGAAGAAGTCAAATTCAGACACGAAGTCAGGAAGCAGGTGGAACCAGTATATTTAAGAAAATAAAACTTTCGTACTACTGCCTCTGGTTCTTCATCATCTGCTCCATTAAGCCACCTTTAATTGCCATCAAATGAACACCATTTCCATATCCTGCTCTTACAATAAACCTGTTCTTGTCACCATCACAAATTGCCCAGACTAACTCAGCCGCTAACCGTTTGACATTTTGGTCAAAATCTGTCATAAGTTCTATAATTCTGCGGCCTAAAACATTATCCGGTGTGTTACCCTCCATATGCCTCTTATTTCTAACCTTTTTTGCTTCAGCTTCGCTCAAGCCAGAGTAGTCGGGTTCACTAAGTGTGTATGGGAAAAGTTTTTCTTCAATAACTATTTTGGCTTGTTCACTGGCTTCACAGAACTTTGTCAGTACAGCTAGAAAAGATATCAAATCCATTTTTCTATCATAAAAATTTTCCATAGGAATAACTTCTTTCTCTAACAAGACAACTATTCTTCCAATAACCCCTTTTTGTACTAAGAACTCAATGAAACGCTCCTTTTCTGGCAGTTTTTCAGTTTGAAGAAGAATCGTTGTTGCCTGTTTTTGCAACCCAATCATTTCTTTATCCTCATCCAAGAAGATTCGTATCAGGAGAAAACCCAATCTATCAAGCACAGGTACTTTGTCGTCAACTAAACTTAGTTCAGACAAAATTTGTGCAATTTCTTCTTGGCTTACCGGATGATTAGTTTCATTATATTCATAAAGTTCTTTTAGTAAGTCGTCATTAGAAAATCCAAGACCGTAAAGTAGCTTCAGTCCAGAGCTGATCAGATTCTTATCTTCTGGAAACGCAACGCAGATACTGACTATCATTTCTTTCACAAAAGGTAAAATTACATTCTTATCAATATTCTTCAAGTTTGGGTTATTAGTTACGACTAACATGGTAACTAAAAAGAAGTTGCTTAGGTTAGCTTCCCAAATTCTTCCCCTGTTAAAGAGTTGTAAGAACTTAGCTAGAAATTTCTTCCCAAGAGTCTGCTGCATAGTCTTATCCGTGAAGAATAGATTGTTTATACTCTTGATGGAGTATTCTTGAATCTGTGCATGAATTGATGGTGAAACAGTATTCTTGCCGAAGTGTTCTGCTAGGGTGAGAATATAGAAAGCAAACTCTTGTTCTGGTTCAGCTCGCTTTACGCAGAGGAATAAGCAGAGGGTTCTAAGAATTTTGAACACAAGCTTAAGATCTGCATCGTCTGTCTTTTGATCCAGCTTCAGTTGTGGAACTTTATTGTAGAGATCTCTTGGAAACTTTGGGTTCTGCGTTTTCAATAAGGCAGTATCTTTACCATAAAGTAAAAGGAAAGCGTCAAAATACTCGTTCCAAGCTGCGTCTACATCAACATTTTCAAATGGGAACTCCTTAGGAATATCAGGCAACACTTTGCTGCTATTCTCTTCGGGTTCTGAGGCTTTTGGAGGTTCTGCGGGTGTCTCCTTTGTCACAGAAAAATCTTGGTCTTTTTTATCTTCTTCAGCTGTCATTTCTTATTTCACGAAACATGTCGGATCTTATCGGATGATGCAAACAAATTGCAAGAATAAAACAACTACTATTTGGTATTAACAATGTTTAAGTATAATCTAAAGACTGAGTTATACTAATATCTTCTTTCTCAATACCATCATACCTAGGTTACGTTTATATGTACCTCTTTAGATTCTATTTGCAAACTCTGTGGGTTTCCAGTTCAGGGTATAAAATCCAAACAGGCAGCTAGAGTGACTGGTTTTTCTTGCAATTCGCAAACTATAAAGAAAGTTGGCTGGTTTCATATTGGTAAACTTTCAGTGCAAAATATTGAGTTTTGAATTATTTGAATATATGGCAATTGAAAACTACATCTATGGCAGGACTCTATAGATGGATTCCTAAATTAGAACTTCTATAATGGAATATTAGACATCTTGTCTTAAGTTCATTGAAATTAAAAGCTACTGATATGTGTAATAAGTTTTACTTTTCCCAAAGATTTTTGTTTTTCATAGGCTACTTTTGAATACAAAATGTGTAATTGTTGTTTCAGAACAATCAGCTAACACAAGTTTGTCAATCTTTTGTTTCGTAATTCACACTTGGTTCAAATGAACTAATATGGAATCTCAATCTAAATTGACCCTGGAGCTATACGTATGAAAAAATCAAAAGACAAAACAAAAGTCTTAAATCCATTCTGTACTCGTTTGAAGTACTACTTCAGCGGTTAGATCTGGCAATATAGTCGCAGATTTAGGCGAAAGGTGCGGCTTTGCAAAATTAGGATTCAAGGACATTATAGAAAAGTTCTTAAGAGTAAAGATATTGGGTATTCAAAAGAGTACTTACATGTAGGTACATAACTTTGACTTTGTAAGAGAGGGTTTGCTCAAGTGAATACGGTTTCCTTGTCTCGTCTAGTATCAAATATTTTTTGCAACAACTCTAGCCTTTCGAAATTGGACTCACGAAGTTTAGTTGAGGCATTCTCTCTAGATGAAAAGACTTTTCCATTTTTCACTAAAAATCGAAACAGCGACATATCACTAGTAGACTGCAGTTGATCCAAGTGCACATAGTACATTGAACGGGTGAAACCGGAACATACTTTAACCTCAGGAAAGTTGATTGAAAGTATAGTTGTGTAGTGGTTTCCAGACCACACAACCCAGATTGGGGAAATTGGATGTTTTAAAAAACTACCAATAGAAACAAAACCATCAGCTTCGGCAACTGACAAGAATCCCAGTTCGTTTGCCTTATCAACCCCCTTAAGATAAATTCCGGGTCTCTGACTTGAACTAATATCATAATCAACATCAATACATTGTGAAAAGTTGAACAAATTCGATTTTGCTCTACCGGTTAATAAAAGATTTACCAATTCTTGGCATGAGTAATCGTCCTCTCCTATAAGTTGTTTTGGTGCGAGAGACTTCTTTTGGCCATTTGAAGGTGATTCGTAATCAAAATCGTCTGTTACTTTAGCTCTTGTAAGTAAGCATGAAAGTGAAACTAATATTACTCCTGGACCTGAGGAGGTAAAATATTGCTCTCTCAGACAACGATTGCTTTTAATAAACTCAGTCGCTCTTTCTTCTCGCTCAAACTCCGAAACCATATAAGCGTCACCATCACAGAAAGTAGACATTTTCCGAGCTTTCCAATAGTTCTCTTTAATGCTTACAACTGAAATTCTTTGTTCAGTATGCCCCTTGCATTTTGAAATAACTTTGATCAGCGATAGAATTAGCACATCATCTAATTTTTCAGCATCAAGTAGAGTCTTGTTGAGTACAAAGAACTCTCTTGACTGTTTCCTTAGGGCCATATCTGGAAAAGAGTTGATCAGAATCTGTAGCACATAGGCCTGGAAAACCGCCAAGACACCACAAGGACCAGGTTTATACTGTTTTATTAATGGAATTCGACAACCAGATTCATCTTTGAAAAATACTAGCCCTTGCTTTCGCCAAGACACAGGAAGTTTTCTCTGTGTGCATAATCTTTTAGTTCCAAAAAGAAAAATCAAGGACTCTAAGACTTTGCTGGAACCTACAATTTCCTTTTTTAGTTTTACAGCGTCTATTCTATTGAAAACAAAATGAGGTAGACTCACTTTAGTTGAAACATTCTCTGAGGTATTTATTGTTTTTGTTCTGTTGAATTCCCAGAAGAACAAACATGAACTTGCATCTCGTCCTGGCATGAACTTACTTACGGTTTCCAATCTAGCTTCATTTGAAGCAAAATTTTTAAGTGGATACTGATTTAGTAGAGCTTTGAACAGTTCTATTTCGCGTCTCTTCCAAATTCTATCTTCCTCTCTCATCTTTTCTTGCTTATCTCTTCATCTCTTAAACGTTTAGGCTGAGGAAAATGGGGAATTCTCTTCCTATTCCTGATGATCAGCTCCAAGAGGCAATGAACAGACTACAATTAACCAAGCCGGAGATTTCTCGTGTGTGGAAAGTTTTTCAAAAATATGATAAAGACAGCAGTGGTAGTATTGATATAAAAGAATTTTATTTGCTCATTGATGAAGAAAAATCCGTCTTTGGTGATGCAGTTTTTGAATTAGTGGACGTGGATCATAATGGACATTTAGAATTTGGGGAATTTGTCCTATGTATCACAAAATACTGTCTTTTAGGTAAACAGGACGTTCTCAAGTTTTGTTTTAATATTTTTGACAAGGATAAAAGTGGGTTTATTGATCAAACAGAGCTCTCAGAGTTAACGCATCTTCTACATGGAAAGGACATGAAGGCGAATGTGAAAGTAGCCCTTGAAAAGATTGATGAAATGATTCAAGATGATGGAAAAATTGAATTTCATGAGTTTGAACAGATTCACGCACAGTTTCCAATGCTACTTTTCCCCTCATTTAGAATTCAAGAAAACATGATGGATGCGACCTTTGGTAAGCTTTGATCAGGTCTAATTTCTAGGCCAGAGTTGGTGGAGAAACAAGAAAGAACAGTTGGCAATGTCAAAGGGTTTAGATGAAAAGATGGAGGAGAAAAGGCGTTTAGCAAAGTTACGTAGAGAAAAACATAAACGCTTGAGAAGGCTACAAAATAGAATGGGCATTTGTAAATTCTACTGTTGTTTCCTTCAGAGGTCAAAGTACGCTTCAATCTTAGCCGAAGAAGATGCAATTCGAGAAAGCAGGAGGAAGAAAAGGATGGAAGAAAAAAAAACTATTCAAAGACAGCTCACTCAACAAAAATCATTAGCAAAGGTTTACAACACAACTACGCCCTCCTCAAACACCCAGCCACGAAACAGCCCCCAAGAATCCAACTCAGCATTATTAACCCAAGCAGAAAAGTACTTGAAAAAAGCTTCGATCTTGCATATGAAGCCAGAAGATGCAACTGAGGAATGGTTAGAAGAGCAGAGGAAGGAACATCAGCAGCGCAGTCGTGAGCGTAAGGCAGAAACAGAACGTGTTGCCCGAGAGCTTAACATTCAGCTTTCATGAACCCGCAGTTGACTCGGAAAAGAAACTGTTATATCCCTATATTTTGGGCAATTGCAAAATTTGGATTCTTTCAGACTTGAGTTGGTAATACGACTGGAGATAAAGTCATGGTGTTACATTTCCACTTTACGTGCTTGTGGGAGCGGAAAAAGAGTGACTCATAGAAAATTGCCAAAAAGAATAGTTGAAATGTTTTGCTGTTGTCTTCCAGGATTTTCGTCAGAAACATCACCACGAACTCAGGATAACCAAACCTACTATGAAAAGAAGAAGAAACTGCAACAAGAAAGAATTTCTCTGTTAGAAAGGAAAGCGAATGGATCGGAGCAAAAACCCTCTGAACCATATTTTATGCAGACTTCATTGCCTTCAAGGAGAAATGTATCACAAACTAATCTCGAAGAAAAGAAAAATACTTCTTTTTTGAATGACCTTACTCCTCGCAAAGTTACATCCAAAGGTGTGAGACCAATTAGAGAGACGCAAAGGTTTACTACTAACAGGTTTAGTCAGTGGGGTCTTACCATGTTGCGTAAAAGAAAAACAAAGCCTTCCACAAAGTATATAAAAAGGATTAAAAGAACTGATGAGTTGGATATCCAAAAGAGCATCTTCCGGCCTTCTGCTAAATATTTGAAACAAGCTTCAATGGTGATGATGGCTGAAGAACAAGCAAAGAATGTTCCAGCCAATACTATCAGAAGAGGTGATATAGATGATGAAATTTAAGCTTCCTGTTGCATCCATAATATAATTTCCTGAATTGAAAAAAAGTATCAAATAAAAATTTTTCCAATAGAATATGCCATAGGGATCTTCCTTTAGTCTTAACATTCTCATCTAAGTTATTAAATTCTGCAGTTGTTTTATACCCGAAGCAAGAATGTTTTTCACATGGTAAGTGTAGAATTATATCCCGGTGTACTTGGAACCTTTCCTAGGTATATTTCTTCGGGTTTGCTCAAGAAGGAAACTAAACCTTCTGCAAATTAGTATATGCAAATAGAAATATATCAACTTTGTGTAGAAATATAGTTGGACGTTCTATAAAAGCAGCCTTGTGATTGGTGGTTCTAGTTTGTCCTCAAGCTCTAACCAATTTTTCCTCGAATAGTTTAATACCATCGCCCTAATTAAAGAAAAACTGATTAGAGAGGAAGTTGTTTAAAGCTCATTTTGTAACGGCAACATCATTTCAGCTATAATAAAGAACTTGCTCGAACGTGTTTAGTATGTACTAATTTAATAAGCTATTTGAACTCTCCTACTTTGCATGATATGGACATCCTTTATCTTACAATACACCTCAAGGATAGACTGAAAACTTTTCTGGATCCAAGAGAAAATACTCTTAATTACTGTTCATTTAATCAAGGATTAATGTTCCACTTCGAAGAGTTCTGTTCAATAATTTAGTATCCTGATAAAAAGCTACTAAACTTTCTCAAACATAACTACTAGGTTCATTTAATACCAGTTTAGGTAAGTAAAAAAAAGTTTTGTAAAAGAGATGATCAATGGGCAAGTATAAAGAAACTGACATAACTCCAAGCATATTTTGTTATCCAAGTAAAGATTAAGAGACGTACTATTCCCGTCTAAAATAATCTTTTGAACCTAGATTTCTTTGCTGACATCACAAGCCTACCGAGCATTTCTTGCAGAAGCCCTTTAAGTTTTAATTCACTTGAAACTTTCAAGTCCACAAACCTCTACCGCATGATGTACTTATAAAATCTTAATGTGTTGCTCTTAAAATATTTTCTTCTCGGGTAGAAGCCAAACAAGAAACATTCTATATTCATATCAAAAATACCTTGTCCGTGAATCATCGGGTTTTCTTGTTTGAAACAAGTTGTCCCTTCACTTTCTTACTACCTTCTCAATACTCAGTATTGTTATCTTTAACCATTCCTATTAACACGCCACTACTATTGTCTATAGAAGAGCTCAATCTTGACAATGGGACACGACCAGCAATGGGTTACACCTTAAATAAAGTTCTCTATCCGAACTAAGTTAACGGAAGAGACGATTCGGCTTTGGTCAAAATTGCTTATTGTTAATGCTTCTAAACAATTTGCACAAATTTTCGTAATATGGAAATAACGGAAAATTAACGGGACTTAGATAGAGTACTGGTACATACCAGTAGATATTATTATTTTGTGGGATTTTCCAAACTACGAAATTTGTACTCCTACTTGAATTCAAAAGTAAACGAATTCAGCCAATAATGTTCACAAAAAAATTTGTGAGAATGAGAGTTTATACTTAAAGATACTTGGAAATCGCTTTCTATAACAGAGGAACCACTACTGAGTGCAAGGACTTAAGATTGACACTTTCGTGTCTTATTTATGTAAAAAAAGCACACGATACGAACATTTCGACTAAAATAATCGTTGATATTATTAGAGTAAACTGAATCAGAACAAATTTAATTTATTTAGCCTTTTAAGTGGATTATCAGGTGTAATGGTCAAGAAAACACATCTTTTCTAATATGGATTTAAAGAAATGTAACAGAGGTTTGTTTAATTAGCAATGAAAAAAAATCAAAATCAGTTGTTTATATTTTTAGGTTACTTGAAACCTGTATTAAATAGGAATAGTGTTAGAGGTTACAGTGTTTCAAGGAGTAGAAGGTCAATTCTGAGTATTTTAAAGTTGAATTTGGAACCAGATTAAATTACGCCGAATACCAATAGTTTCCGTTAGTACCGAAGTTCTATGATTTTCTAGAAACCAAGCTTGAAGAAATCACAACTTATCCATACCATGAGCTAACATCTATTACCTATAGTATTTCGTTACTTGGCATCACCAATTCAGAAACATTTGGCACTTAAGAGTAACCTCTTTCAAAGTTTGTGAGATCTTCAACATAGAATGCACTGTTAGGAAGTAAATAAAGTATCCCTTAACTCCTAATAAACTAGTTTTCAAGTATAAATCCATCAATTATTTATATTAGTGACGATTCTTTAAGTTTTAGACGAGTTTTTTTTGAGTTATTACACGGATTGAACTTGACAAAAACAACATTTTACCCCAACATCGACTTTTCTTTGAAAATTATTGAAGGCTTCATTAAAACTCATTTAAAAACTCTACTTTTGTTTTTTGGTTGCTGGGAGTATGTGGAGCAAAATCTTATTGGATTATAGCAAAATCAAAGGTTGAATATCCGAGGATGTACAGGTCTTGAACATTTGTCTTTTTTGAGTGAAATTTGGCTTATCTGCACTTAGCAATAATAGAACATCTTTGAAAAACCATATGTTGGGTCATCTTTGGTCGATTACAAAGGTCTAAAAAGCATCAGCATACCTATAGACTTTTTGTTCATGATGTTACGTTTGGATCTATGTTTTCTTAGAGATTGGTAAACTCAGTAAAAAGGTCTCTTGAAATTACTTCTATTGTAAGGTTTAAACTAAGCAGCCTTATCAAACACTTCGATAAAAAGAATGGTCGGTAAGGATTATCAATGAAAAACACCTAGTGAAGGACAATTTTATACTTGAGGAAGATTTGGTGACAAGAACTAATCAATACAAGTTGCGCTATTTTCGGGACTTATGGTTTATTATACTTTATATTGTATGTCGTCTAAAAGCTTATACTATACAGTGCTCAAACAGGCTTAATTTTTTTTAGTTTCATGAAAAAGCTGAATTAATGCTATAGATTATGTTTCTCTCTTACAGCATGATTGTAAAGTTTATCTAGAGATTTATGAACACGCCGTAACAAGAGAAAACTCAGGGTAACATTGCTTGATATAAGATTTAGCCTTTAATGAGATCTATAACGGATAGAGCAAAAAAGATATTGTAGCCAATTTCTTTATTATTTTCTAATGTGTATAAACTTGAAGTCCCAGAATTTGGTCATGTTTTGTATCCTACATAAAAATTAGCTTTTGAAACCCCTAACGGCTTTATATGAACTAAAGATATTTGAGAAAGTTTTCAAGGATTAATTTTAATTCAAATTGCTGAAAGAATTCACAGAGAAAATAGTTTGCCACTTTAGGTATTTCAACCAAAATAAAGATCCACGTGGAAGGGATATAATAAGAATTTAGCTTAGAGTAATTGAATATGAAAACTTAACAAAAGGAAGCGCTATGTATAAATATAAATATATATCGGAATTAGTTCCACATGTTATAATCATGTTATAAATAAGAATTAGGAGATAATCAAAGAAAATAAAGTCAGTGCTTAAAATTAATATTCGGCATAATAATTTGATAGAACAGAATGTTATTGAGGTCATCCTGTTTAACAGATTTGCGGTAATACACGATACATTAAGATTTGGTTAAACCGTAATAATGATAACAGAAGCTTTGCGGAACTCATCTCCACCAGCTACCGTTAAGAAAACAAGGAATTCTAGCTGTGAGAATTCTTAACAGGCGGTTGAGGTTTGTGCAAACGCATCGTAATTTCTCTTTGAAACATTCCCAGTACCATGGTTCTTGCTCTAGAACACAGAAAACAATATGGCTCTTTAAACATGCTGTATGCCCCAGGCTGGTTTTGTCAAACTATGAAAGTATCTGCACACTATGTCCTCAGCTGTCTAGTCTATGGTGTCTATAATTGGGTTAATTTGATAATCTTTTATAGAGAAATCAAGCCATGCTCTTTGAATCTTCAGCTCAACATCTTATTTAGCAATACTAAACCATTGAACTTCCTACACTGTACTTTATGGTTCGACAGTTTTTTGTTTTATCCCTAATCAATTCTTATGAACTTGCAGACCCTAAGGCCTTATTTACCTTCAGGGATAGAAAATTTAGTTTGTTCAAACTCAGGAATATAGTGGTACAGGTTTTCTTCATAGGGTTATCTATCTATGTATGCTTACTGACATATAGCAAGGTTGGTTGTTTGTTCTGTTTGTTATCATAGCTTCGTATATTGCTCAAGACTCTTATGATAAATGTAAATTTTCAAATATATGTTTTTGAAGACTCGTTTAGTTATTTTTTAGTGATAAGAGCAAGTGTAGTCTATTGTGCACCAGTTAGTCTAAGCAAAATCATTTTGAATAAAGAAAGATTAAGAAAAAACTTAAACGGGATTAAGAGAGTCAAAAATAAATTGCAACTGATTCAACATCCAGAAGATCGCAGAAATGGAATACAATAAAACAGCTATAAAAGTCGAAATTATAGAGCAAATCACTTTATTTTTAATGTAGAATACATTAGGTTTTAGCTTCTGACAATATGAAAAACGTCATAGCTTCAGAAAGTTAAGTAGATGTTAGACAAAATATCATCTCTGATTAATGTGAAGAAAAACTGGTTTTACAACATAGCGGAATAAACCCTGAGAATGTAAAAAGAAGATAAAAAAGCGAGATCTGTCTATCTATATATATATGTCAACCAAAGTATCAAATGAAATCGATTAATGGTAGCCATATGCGACAAACACTTACTATGTTTTGCAAGAAAACACTCCGGAAATAACAAATTAGGATACCAACCCTTTCCGCAGAGAGCTAAAGCTGGCTAAAATTTAGACAAAAATGTCCCTAAGAAAAAAATGAATATGGTCATTGGTAACACAGCTCTTCCTTAAGTTAAATCTTGAGAGAAAAGCGAAATATACGTAGTCAATAATGACAGGGGCATTTTCAAATAACATAGAAAACCGTCCGTATACAGGGTTGAGGCAGAAAAAATGGATTGAAAGCTTACTGTGATGACGTCTATGAGCGTACATCATGTAACCTTTCACGTATCATTTTTTATAATATTGTTGAAAACATGAATATTTTTATTTTCCCAGGCTCAATCAAAATTTTTTACTATCAATTGAGCCTGCGAATATGATGTGGGTGTTTTCGAAAATTTGAACTATATTTTTGAAAGGAGTTGCATCCCAGAACTAAGCCATATGAGCGAGTTTCTCTTTAGCATATTCTTTGCAAATTTCAATGTTGATAAAGTATCAAATGTTTGATGAAAAAAATCTTTTACTCTGGAAGTACTCAATTCTTGGCAAAAATGTTGGTACTTCACCTTACATGAGAATAAGTGGTTGTAAGTCCTGTTCAGGGTAGATTTATCTGTTTGTGAATTTAGGGGTAGATTAAAATATTATTGAACTAAGCTTTGAACAAAAGAGAACCTTTTAACCTCAATCTATAATGTCATGGTTTACTTATTTATAGTCGTCAATTAGGTATAGTTTCTTATGTGTTCGTTTGGGCAAGACCCAATGGTGAGAATAATATCTGGAAAAATAGGGGGTGATGAAATTGAACAAGAGTTTTATAAAAAGGGAATCTATTGTTACTCCACTTCAAGGGAATTACAATAAGTAAAGTTGTTAGGGGATAGATTAAAACAAGAACTATCGGTACGTAATTGGCATGATTTTATTCTGATTATCAACAGGGAACTCGTATCTCAAGCTTGTTCGCATATATATTTAATGTTTCCATGGTTACGACGAAGAAATTCTATCGAATTACTAAGGTGATAGCTTTATTACTGAACCCTATTATAGAGTCTGTAGATTGGGTCCTCCGATCTATGACTAACAAAACACCGGGATATGTTATCCATTAAATGGGAAATATTTTATCTTTTTTAAAAAGAAAAATTTATCAGTTTGATTGGGGATTAGGTAAACCAAATCAGTAATGAAAATCTATAATTATCAGCAATTTACAAAGACAATTAGTTACCGTAGATTGTAGAAGGAGAGAAAGATATTTAGACAGATATGAAGACGGTGTAGATATTGTAGGATAATTGAGCACAAATTATGAAATGGTACCCACAAATTTGCAAAATACAGATAGCCATAGTTGGATCACTGGTGTTGGGCCTAAAAGGTTTATTAATGCAATGTTAACGAGGTGATGGTGTGGACTGTAGAGTAAATCGCGGATTCTTGAAATATCAGATGGGGGATATAGTAGTCACAATGTGGAAATGGAACACGAGAATAAGAAAATATTAAAATTTTAGGAATATGTTTTAATTAATATTTCTAATCACACTTTATACAAACAAGCTATAGATACTCAACAATACCTAATAAGACAACAAAAATTAGCTCAAGTAGTGCTAAATGAAGTATCAATTAATCATACCCAATGCATACTATTCCCGCCAGAAACCTAGCTATTTGCTTCATTGAAAGTGGAAAAGCCACTAAGAATAGATGGGAAGCAATAACCTATCTTTGAAGCTGCTCAAACACCACTGAAATTCAGTTATATATACTGTAAGCCTATGAACTTGAATTATATTGGTTTTATTTTCTTGTAACCGTGCCTTTATTGTCTCAGTTCAGAAATGGATAACTACTAAAGGTAAAAAATATACACTGAATCTAATAGATATACAGAAATGGTTAGAAGTATAACAAGGATGAGTAAATTATGGATGATTGAACATATGAGATTCTTCATGAAATGATCTTTCAGGTGGTAATAGACTTATTAATTAGATTGCTGCTGCTACCACCTCTTATGCCTGACTTTTGCATTGGATATCTTGAGAACTTTGAAAGGAGTGATATTAAGGTCAAAAGGAATTTTGATGCTATCAAAGTAAGTTAGCAGAAGACTTTCAAAATCACTACAGGAGCCCTTTGGTAATGCATATCAAAGTATAAATCAGTGCTTAGTCTTTATTTCATAGAGTAAAATGTTTCTAAGGAGCTACTATTTTGAAGTAACCATAATTAGAAGAAAAGTTGAAACTTGATAACAAGGTTGTTCCAATCGCTGGCTTCAAGTTTTTATACCCCTTTTGGTGTACGCAGTTCTTATGAAAAATTGAGTTTAATAGCCAAAAATTTAAGGATAGGTAGTAATTATATGTTTGGATACAGATGAGGTTAGGATTCAAGAGCAAGAGAGATATTCTAGAAAATAATGTGAAGGCTTCACGACAGATAAATTAAATGGACAGAGACATGATGCGTACCACCTTATATTAGCTCTAGTAGTATTATGAATAATTCTAGTTTCTTTCATAACAAATACATAGTTTTTATTAGACTACACAATCACTTCACAACTTGTTTCTTTAAAAAGTTCACACTAGAGTGTGCTGAGCCTCAGTAAGAGCTCTACAGAAATATACCAAGGAAAGGTACAATATTAAAAAATATTATAATTTAAATACATTCTGAGGCCACAACTAATGTATTAAAATTTATTTATTTAAGTTTATGATGCTGGGAAGAAAACTGGTTAACCTCTTTTTAGCAGGTAACCTTTGTGTTGACATTATTATTGGCATCATGGCGTATATTTATATAGGCTTTGGAGGAATACTGATAGCTAATAAATCATTTTTTTGTGAAATTTAGATTTACAAAATAATTTTAGCCATGAGGTATCTCCTCACAGATAGTAGCAGGAATTTCAAGCTTCTAAACAGAGTCTATACTAACTGACTACCTAAAGGTAATTTAGGCAGGGACCAAATAGGCAAAGCAAAATTATGAAGACAGATTAATGTAGTTAACCTATTTTGACTTTATATTCCGGAAGACTTTGTTAATACAGTAACAATGATTTCATCTTAGTATGAAACTTTGTATACTCTTGTTCTTGCTAACATTACTAGAAAGTTAAAGTTCTTCCCACTACCTCTATTTGGTTATCTTGGGCGACAATATATAATTACCAGAGAAAATATTACATATTAAAACTTGTATAGGATATATATTCCAAGATGGTAGTGTACATAAATAAGACGAAATAATTATTATATACTTGTTCATACTTCATTACTGGCCTTGGCTTTAACTCCAGGATGGCATTACCGTATATCTTATATTCTTCCAAAATCTAAATGGGAACGAAGAAACTCACGTTAGCGGAGCTTGAGTCAAATCTATTTTCTTCGTTGCCAAAGTCAAATACTCCCGAAACAAAGGACAAAGCAGCACTATCTGAAGTACTCTCATCAACTTCAAATTCACCTAAAATTCCTCAATCACCTAAGAAATCAACTAAAACCAAGAAAAACTCGACAAACTCTGGAACTTTGAGTTCACAAAGAAAAAGTAAAAAGAGAAGCAAGGACCGATTTTATTGGGAAAATAGTGGCCATATAATTGTTCAACCCAACATTTGCATCCCCGAATCGCCGATAGTAGTGTCATGGACTATTCCTCTTCCTCAAAATTGTAGACAAAGCCCAAGGACAAAAAAGCATTTTATATCCATGTTTAGAAGCAAGAAACGAATTGATTCTGATGTTGAAGAAGCGATTTTAACTCGTCAACTATCCATTAAGAATCATAAGGGTGGTTTAATGGGACAGATCAAGCTCAAAACTCCAAAAGGAGTTGGAGAGTATGATTTTCGGTACTACGTTGTGGATGAGAATAAGGAGGTTGATCAAAATGAGAATGAAGTTAACATTATGCCTATATCTCGTAGCAATGCTTTCATTGTTGATGTGAACGGAGTTCAAGTCCTCGAGAGTCTTTCTTTTCTTCAGCAATGGTTTAGCAAGAATAAATTATCAGCTATAAGTCAACTCATAGCACTTATAAACCAAATTCGGCCTGAGTTTTTAACTAATGATGGGCTTCATGGACTGTTAAAGTTAGTGTATAGTTTTCAGAGTGATTGTTTTGTTGAGGTAGAAAAAAGTATTTCTCAAATTGAAAAATTAAAGTCACAGAAACTTGTTGAAAGATATACCAAGCTTGAAGATAATAGAAGAAACGTTGTCTCTGAAGGAAAAGAATTGTCTAAAGAAGAATTTGAAGTTTGGAGAAAATCAAAATTCGAATATTTAAAGAGTCAAAAACTGTACACTTTGAAAGGAAGCTTAATTGTTAGCGTCAAACGAATGATCCAATGTTTTGTAATATTCTTGGCCAAAATTAATTTAGTAGATGAGAATGTTGCCCTAATCAAAGAACTTTTATCCAAAATCTACTTCTATTGCCCCATAAGTGAACAATTTTTTCCTTCGTTTGAAGAGATGTCAACATTTTATCGTGAAAGGTTTTCTATTCCTCTAGAACAACAGGATTATCAACCTTCTGCATTGTTCCATAGAAGGCTATTTGGTTTAGATTTTGGACTTAACTTTGTTAGTTTCTTGAACAAGGATAGTTTTTCACACTCTGCTTTAATCGAAGACTCGTTGCTTCAAATTGTTAATCAGCGAATACCCTCCGATGATTTTTTTGAGACTAGACTCGGGAAATTAAAAGATCTAGAAAACACGTTGAACGGAATGCAGAGTGAAGTTGACATGGAGTTTATACCTTTCGGAAGCTGTTGTAACCATTTTGGAACTGAGGCCTCTGATTTAGATGTAACTGTAAAGCACTCCTCATCAAAAACAGCCACCGAAATTTTGCAATTGATTGGAGAAAATTTAAAAGAGATGCCCTTGATTTCTAATTTAGATGAAACAAGACTTTTTGCTAGGATTCCAATCTTACGGTTCGTTGCCCACGAACTTGAAATAGACGTCTGTGTTAACAATGAATTAGCAATTAGAAACACAAAATTGTTGGAGGTGTATGCTAAGTGTAATTCCAAATTAGTTCAAATGGCACATATAGTTAAGTTTTGGGCTAAGAACAGGGGTATTAATAATCCTGCAAGACACACTCTACCTTCATATGGCTATATTTTAATGATTATTTACTTCTTACAAAGGATGACTCCCCCAATGCTACCCAACCTTCAAGAACAAGCTTTATCATTTGCAGTCGCTCCTGTCAGCACTAAAGGAAATCATGAAAAATACTTTGATACAACATTCTTAGAAGACCCAATTGATTTCAGTAACGTTGCAGCAGGAATAAAATTGAAGGATCTGCTTGTTGGGTTTTTCTGGTTTTATTCCTTGGGCTTTGATGCCTCGAGGATAGTGGTAAGCATTAGAACAAATGGGATGGTGCTTAAGGAGGATAAAGCTGTGAGTGATGGATGGGAAATAAAAGATCGGCTAAGCATAGAAGATCCCTTTGAGATCAGCTATGATGTTGCGCATGTATTAAGCGAAAGAGGTTGGGGAACCATGAAGATGGAATTCTTGCGTGCGTTCACTATTCTCACTGGGCAATATAACGAAGTTACAGAGGAGAACGTTGTTGAAAAGCTAGTTTTTTCCAAAGTTGAGGAAAAGCAGCAAAAACAAGATACCGATACCTGAAATTTCCCTACACTGTATTTTTACATTAAGGCTAACTAGTTTATTTCCAGATTGGAGCTAACCTTGTCTGCGTATCAACTCTTGTTGAAGTTTGTCCTTGCTTAGTAGTAGTGATCATAAACACTGTACTGCTGCCTTCACGAGCAATGCCTACACTCCACGCCAAAAACACTTCCCAACGTCGCCAGGCCTTTTCCCCATACTTTTGGACAATATTGGGTTTACCTTTGTTCCATTCTTTGAGCCACTCACTTAATGTTTTACTGTAATGAGTACCAAGATTACTCACACGTTGTACTTCAAAACCTCCTCTTTCCAGCTGAGTACTAACCCAACCAATTGGAACACTTGCATCAGCTCCAGGGAATATGTTTTGACCCATAAACAAGCCCCAAACGAAATCATCGAACTTCCATTGCCTCCTTAGCCCGGCTACCTGAATGTAAAATGTACCGTCATCGTTCAAGAGTTCTTGTACAATTGACAAAAATGACTGGTACCTTTTTATACCAACGTGTTCCGCCATTTCAAGGGAGACAATTTTGTCAAACTTCTTGCCTTTAAACTCTGGGTTTTCAAGCATCGTCATAGCATCTTGGAGAATAATCTTCGATTTTGACCCTTTGGGAAGTTGAGGAGCCTTCTCTTCGTTAAAATATTTTACCTGTTCTTCACTTAACGTAACCCCAATGACTTCAGCTCCGTATTTCTTAGAAAACTGCTCTACCAAGGTGCCCCAACCGCATCCAATGTCCAAAACAACATCACCCTTCTTCAAACCAATTTGATTGGCAACATAATCAATCTTGTACTCCTGTGCCTGTTCCAAGCTTTCCTTTCCCGTTTTGTATATAGCAGATGTATATACCATAGGCTTTCCCAAAGTACTACGATACCAATCGTTACCTTTGTTATAAGTCACTGGGACGTTGTACTTATTCTGTGCATCAGAATGCCAAATAGTTTCACTGAGTAGTTCACCAACAAGGTATTTCACTTCATGTTCTGCAAATACTGGAGGATAGATTCCTCCATTAAGGATACTGTCCAAAGATTCGCCATTGGGTCCTTTTTCTGTTTCAATATAAACCTCCAGGGCAGAGCGGAGGGACGGTTGGGATAGATCATATCCTGCATTCAGGGCAGATGAATATGACTCAATGGAAGTTCCAATTATAGCTACAGTTAGGAAGAGAGGAATCAAACAGCACACGAATGGCCGTGCTGCAGGTTTTGTCAACGGCAAAGCTATCACGTTTATTGCAATTAGAGTAGGAAGATGCTCTACAACAAACAGCAAAATCTCGAATATGTCTACCCCCGGTAAATTCCTGATAAAGAGTACCATTTTTGTTTTTCTTTACTTAACTTTCCTTTCTTTTACTCGAATTGACGCGTTGATTTTAACTGTTCTCAAACCGTTATTTCCACACTTTTACGGAATTTGTAACTAAATGAGAAAACTGCCCAAAATTGAATATCGTGCTATTTACCGGAGCCAACAAAAAGCAAAACGTTTTGCAAATAGAAGAAAAGAAATCCTAGGAAGCACTCGCTGAGGAAAAAAAGAAATGTCAGATACCGAACAAGTTGAAGTAGAAGCCGAAGCTCCACAAGAGGTGGTAGCTGAACTTAATCCAATGACTGCGCTGCAAGAAGTTCTTAAACGCAGCCTTTATGCTGATGGACTTCGCAGAGGACTTCACGAATGCGTGAACGCTTTGGAAGCAAAGAAAGCCAGACTTTGTTGCCTTGCTGATAACTGCGATGAAGAAAACTACAAAAACCTTATCAAAGCACTTTGTGAAGCTCATGATGTTCACTTGGTTATGGTGGCTACAAGAAAAGAACTTGGCGAATGGGTTGGACAGTGCAAATTGGATGACGAAGGAAATGTAACCAAAGTAGTTAACTGTTCTTGTGCAGTCATTACTGACTTTGGACAAGAAAGTCATGAGTTAAGCTACTTGCTTAACTACTTGAAAAACCAGTAAGCTTGTCCTATTTTAGTGATATAACGCTTAAAGTTTCAAGCTTTTCCTTAGTTCAATATAAAAACCTTATATGTGTATTTTTCGTTTGTATTGTCTCGTCTCGGTATCTAACTGAGAGTTCCCCCAAAAAGAAATCCTTTCACTTAAATATATATTCTACAACGTTACGATATCTTGTACCTCTAATCCCAAGATTCAGCTTTAATTAACCATCTTTAAAGGTTAATTAATGATCTTAATTCATCCTCTAACATTTAATTTTCTTATCTAACGGACAAGTGGGCTAAATAGAACCTCAAAACAAAATGGAAACAGAGAAAGTAAGTTTATTAGAAGCACTACTGGTCGGGAAAACATACGACTCGAGCGACGGAACTGAAGGATATTGGGGAAAAGTTACTGGTATTGATTGGTGTGAGAATAACTACGCAATTTCTCCGTTCATTGCTGAGTTTTGGAACACAACGTCAAACCTTGGTTTCATCTGTGCTGGTTTATACACACTTTCTCTTCCAGGCCTTCCCCAGAAGTTTAAGGTAATTGGAGTGGTTGAAGTCTTACTAGGTTTGCTTTCAGGTGCGTTTCATGCAACGCTTTGGTGGTCGACTCAAAAAGCAGATGAAGTAATTGAAAACTGGTTATTGGCGCTATTATACCACAGTGAAGAAAAATCTCCAGCAACAGCCATTGTGCATTGTATCCTGTGTACACTGGGAATCTTGTTCCTCACTTTCTTCCTTTTCTGTGAAGTACATTTAGTTTCACTGTCGATTCTGGCCATTAAGAGGGTTCATGATCTGAAACATTTAGTACCTGAATCTGGAAGAACAGTGAGAATAATGAACATGGCACTAGCTGTGGCTGCAGCTTGTTGGGTAGTTGACAGAGTTCTATGCAATGCAGTCATTCGAAACTTTCAGCTGCACGCATGGTGGCATCTGCTTTGTGCTTTAGGAATTCATCAGGCTACTATGTTGTCCATTGTAAAATCTTTACAAAAGAAAACTGTTGCTAAGCTAGTTGATAGAGGTATGATTTCAACTTTAGATATTGTAGAAGTTTAAAGCCATTTGGGCTTCGTCTATGAATTTAAGTCTTCTTGAACATCGACTTTATCTAGAGATAATTAACAAACTCTTGAGAACTATAAACTATAGTTTTCTTTATGGAAAAATAGTTCAATATTTTGGTTAGCTATTAATATTTCTGTATGCAAAAGCTGCTTTGGAAAAGTTGCGCCAATGGTTTATAGTGTATACCGCCAAACTTTCGGCGTGTTTCAAACTGCTGTTCAGTAATTAGTGCCTTTGGTCTAGCCTTTTTCCTTTATTATTTATTTTATAAAGCAGAAATAACATGTTTAATTCATATTGGGTTATAAATCTTGAAGTTGAATATTTACGGCTTATTATTAGTAGTGCAAAAGAATTTTGATAATTTGATCAATTTGCTTGAAACTTCAGGATGATCGTTTAAATTGCCAGCACTTAAACTTGGTTCTATAAAGAGTAGTGAATATAGTGCGAATGGAGAAAACAAAAATGTAAGATTGGTGCAGGCTATTGTAAATGGCTAAAGACTCATACTAACCTGTGCTTTCTTGGATAGAGAAGAACTCCTTCAAGAAATAACAGCTTGATTGGTTCTTCTCGTTAAGCTTATTTCGTCATTGACTTACCTTAGCTCTAAATTTAAAGCAGGAATTAATATTTTTTTTCTTCTTACTTTGCATGATTTTTAAAAAAAGAAAAATAAACTTTTATATTTTGTGCGATGTGTTCTCAAAATTTAAACCTTTTCCCCCATCTTTGTGTACCTTCCTTTTAGTGTAAAAATACCTGCCAGACCATATGAATAATTAAACTGCGTTCTTAAGCTTCAAATAACTACAAGTGAAAATATAGCTGGCTTAAGCTCGAAAATGATTCTTCGTCTATCAAGTTTCTCTCTTAATAAGTCCATTGAAGGTAACAAGGCATCCGATTTTAATTGAAAACGATGTAGTCGTTGTGAACCGGGTTTCAGCACTGCGAATATATCTCTTCATATAACATCCTAACCATTGTAGGCCTATGGAGCGTGCAAATAACACAATGTAAAGCTACTGCCACTAACCAATAGGACATAGAACGTTAGTATAGTAAGTCATTGCAACGCCATAAGCCCGGAAAGAGTACCTAGATATCAAGTAAGTACGTTTAAAGTAAGGTTGCATGAAAACAACCTACAACGTATATTGTACATAAAACCAAAGTCATTCCGTGATGCTTGCTACCACATTTTCTTTCTTTTAAGAGCTATTCTTAAACCTAAAAAGGGAACAACAAATCAACATCTCTAATGATTATTTCAATATTGGTTTTATGCTCTTACTAGCATAAATACACAGGAAGCTGGCACAATTTAGCTGTTATCATGCATGCATCTTCATTCATTGATAAGTTTTTAACTAAGCTTATCTCATTGATTGGTACTGGTAATTTCATAACTGTTTTGCTTCTTTCTTGGTGATCAATTGATAGTAAGTATGACATCAGAATCATTGAACTTGAAGGAAAATGCAAAACTCCTTGTTGAAAGTCAATATTAAAGCCAGGGGAACATGAATTTTGGAAGCTTTTCTCAGTGTGGATGCCTGGTGTAGACACATGAATGTGTAGGCCTTATATCACTAACATACTAAATCTAAAACATCTCATTTCGGAAAACATGTTTGTCATCTGTGTAATAGCTTCTACTTCTGAGTTATTTAAATTGAAAATATGAACAAAGAGTCAGTAACTTTGAACCATATTTCTAACCCCCGTGAAGTTCAATATAAAACTCTTAAATGAGCTTAGCTATTACAGGATATCAGTTTCTGCTGCTCGATTTCGAAGTCTTCGGGTGGCGCCATGGTTCTTTCTCCATAATCCATTAGTATGCTATACCAAAGAGTCTTTTTTTTGCAAAAAGCTTTCGTGTTAGGTTTTAGCCTAATTTTTTGTAATTAGGTCAACTATAATTGTAGGATTTAATAATATGGAATTCATTGGCTCTAGATGAACTGGGGAGTAGTCTTGTAGGCATGACTGGTGAGCTAGAGATGCATATGGCTTTTGAAACTATGATGTCCAATGAGAAAAAAATTGACATAGGATGGAGTTACTATTAAGATAATATCTTGCACTTTGGCAGCTAAATATGGCAAGACTGAAGTTGCATTTTATATGACGTGTAAGTTCTGTGCTTAGCCAAAAAAATGTAAGGTATTTGTTATTTTGATGTTTTAACCTGGAATCAAACACTTTCTTAGATATTACCAAATGCGAAATAATGTGTTATTAAATTTTAGGTAATTAGTTCAGAGTGGAAAATGTGCTGGGAGATTAGTCTGAAGTTTGGCTAGGCAATTATCGGCTATGATGTTTTTAATTAATACCTTTTTAATATATCCAATTCACCGGCCATTATCTATTAAGGATAATGCGCTATGTATGTGCCACTTAGTGTTGGTTTCTTAAGTAGTTTTTAAGTTAATATGACAATTTTGGCTTCAAGAGCTCTATAGTAGTATTATGGTTTATTAGAACATATACAAATCCACTTTTTGGTACATTCTAGAATAAGCTACATTTAGAAAAGTTAAAGTCATTTCAGGCAATTGTTACATTATTTTGTATTTATAAGCACTATACCCCGATATAGGACTGGTATATTGAAAGAACACGGGGTAACTTACTCTAACAACATTTCAGTTCAAAACGGAGATACTACATCCTAAAGAATTCTCTTAGTTTGATCAACTAGTTTGAAAAAGAAACGGTTTATGAAAAACTAGTTACACCAATGTGGTTAATATTTCTGTTTTCATATTTTTGAGTCCATCAGAACTGCAAAAAATATTTCATGTTAAGAAATAATCACAAATTAATCTAGTAAATATATAAACAAGCAGGCTTTGAAAACAAAGATGTATATCGGAGCGCATAGGGGAAATAATTAAACTCTATTGAAAAGTATAGATACACAGACCCTGCCTCGGTGATTTTAGTTTAATAAATTCAGAATAAGAATCTTTTTCTTAAATGTGCTTGTATTAGAATATGGCCAAATATTTAGGGCATAAGAACATAATTGGTTGCATTATTCATTTCTGTATCAGATACATACATCTTTTTTTTATATTCTCCTTGTCTACATAGTAATTTTATTCCAGAAAAATTTAAAAGGTATTTTCCTATTATATAGATGAAGGTTAGTTTCATTATTCGTGGTATTTCGTTTCCCTGTGGATTATCAAACTCAAGAATATCTCGGCATTAGCTTGATTCTTGTGTTCTATAAACCAGGTTTTAATTTGTTAGTCGTACTCCAAAGCACAGTAAATAAATTTCATAGCTACGATAACTATTTCTACCAAAGAGTTTAATTGTTTATTTTAAGGGTAGTTTTGTTGCGTTAGTTTGTTATACAAAACTCAAGTTAGTAATCACAACATTCGAACTTAGCAAATAGTATTAGGAAACTTAATCATACGTGTTCAGTTCAGATTTCATGATTATAACACGGATTGTCTTAGAAAAGCGATACTTTTGCCAGATAAAACTTAGATTGGGACAGTGCAGGTAGTAACCGACAAAAAGAAATATTTAAGTTTTAAGGAAATATAGCTAGCACCTATGGATGATTTAAAGCCTTCTAGTTTTCATTTCCAGCGAAACCATGGGATTATTCCTGATAGATGACTCCTAGATATACTTCAATACCAAAAGGTTGAATACCAAATCTCAAATTTTTTACCTCAAACCCAAGAGAGACATTTTACACTTCAAAATTAAGATAATTTTCTACAGTAGATAGTTTGCCTCATTATAGAGAGAGGAAAATATTTATTCCCCTAAAAAATTGGAGCATATAATAAACACATGGGCAAGAATCAATAAATATCATCCCTGAATATTCTCGGTATATGTAGAAGACAAAATCTGAAGAATAAGCTTTAAAATATTTTCTAATACTTGTGCTAAGGCTCTAGCAGCCGATTGCTTTAAATTTATTGGATGATACATTTTCCTTTATTGATGTAGAGGCTTTGCTATAATAGATGTGAATTCTTAGAACGTTGTAGAGCACAAATCTGTTGAGATAATGAAAGTAAATGCTTTAGTGTAGGTATATAGAGCTACAGATTACCAGAATTGGCAAGGAAGATGCTGATATATGGTATTTTAAAGTCTTAATATTACTTTTTGTTTTGATTATGAATTTTCCATTATATTTTTATTGTAGCAACACAACACTACAGATTATGTATAATGTACCTATGAACAGTGGTACCTTTTATTTGTCAACACATTTTGAAAAGAGGGGCTTACTTGCAAATCATTTTAGCGGAGATCCTCGTAAATCTGAAGCACATAATATCAGACCTTACAGGAAAATATTTGTATTTACGAATAGTAGTCGTCTTAGAAATTGTATTGACGTAAATTTTTATTATATTTAAGGCGGTTACGGAGATATATTTTTAGGTTTAAACCAGCCTTAGCAAGTATCATCAAACATTTGATAAAGACAGCAGCCAAGATCCGAAGTGTTGGTACATATGTAGCTGGTTGCATCGGTCTATTAGCAATGAAAAGTAGCATTAATAGGTGAGTACACCAACGGGTTGACACACAAGGAAATGCAAAAAAAAACTTAGATAGAGAGAGTGGAAGAGTATAACAGATTGTAATTTTTCCAAATCATGATAGATTTAGTCTTTGTGTTATTTGAGAATAAACTGGTTAAGATGTCATCTGATGGCAACTGCCTGTTAAGGTCACATTTGACGTTGCCAAGGTTGTAGAGTTAACATATCAAGTAAAATATGGCTATGCGATTTAATGTTTCTTACTTGTTTCCCGGTTTAAATTATGCTGATTTCATCCATTAACAGCTTAATAGTTCATGTTTATTTCCTATTGTGATTTCGTCTCCTTCAGTAAGAAAATAGTGTTTCGGCATATTATTTACATAGAGTGCTAATAGCGTGGAGATTAATATTGTTCTATGGTGTAACGGGTAAAGTAGAAGGCAATGTGGGTTATGCAACATAACAGAATAGCAACTCTGTTTATCATGAATCACAATGGATTCATCGTTGCAAAATCTTGCAATATAGTTCGCGAACTGTCTTGTCAGTACAAGAGGGTCTAGCAGTAGTTATTATTGAAAGGCAGTAGCATTCAAATTACTCTTAAGTATAAATATAGTATAGATTCTTATTATTGGAGCATGTGTAAAAAAAGTTAAGTATTTGGTTTATCACAGCATGCTCTCATTGAAGAACCAAACTAAGCATTTGGTGTTACGGTCATAAAATGATTAATGAAAATGATTTTCCATCAGCAATAGAAGGGCTATTACTCTATATTATGTGCACATCACTCTTATTTTCTCAAGTGTTTAAGACTAAACCGAGTAAAGCCCCTGGCCTGTGTATACGACTTCCACGATGGTATAAATAATTCCTATATAGAGTAATGTTTTCTAAAATCATAATGCGAGTAGTCACATGTGAATGCTTTAAGAAATGAAAAAACTCTTGCAAAGTACAGAGCTATGCTTCAATAGAATAAAGGAAAAGGTTTTAATCTATGAAATAAAATTACAAATGACTTTCCATGACTTTGAGTGGATAAATAAACGTAGCGCAGTATTAGGGCATCGCATTTGTGAATAATCACATTTCTTAGCTATAGAGCTAAGCACATTCTCTTAGCAAGCTATGAACGCAGATGCTCATTGCGCACAAACCTTATCATCCTGAATAATGGTTATTTCCTTGGTTTAAAACAGATTTCCAATGACACAGCATTAGAAATTTAATTTTTAATTACCAGTGCGGCTATAATGCCACCAGAATTAATATAAAGCTCTAGGCTGCCGGATATACCTGTCTCAGCGTATAGAGTCTCTCTATCTCATGGAGGCACTAAACAAAAGTTTTTCGTTTTTTCTTTGGGTCTTTTAGCTACTTTAACAAGAAGTTATTTTCTATCTGTACCTGGTATTGTTTAACTTTGGTTATTTGTAACCATAAATTTGGCAAATCAACAAGAATTGATAAATCAAGTAATGAATTCAGACTAGATAGATTGAGTCCATCTAGTTATTAACCTGGAGAAACACACAGAGAATGTTGAACACTTATGTTATCTTCATGTTGTACTATGAGCCTTTCATAGGAGATCTTAAACGCTATATTATTTTTACCTATCTGGAAAAGATTAATATGACCCTTTCTTCCTGTGTATCAGTATGCTGCTTATTCTGACCCTTAATCAACATCATTTAAATCCATTTTTTCCGCATTGCTTCTCAGATTAAATTAGGTGTAAAAGGTAGCAATGAACCATTTCTCTAAAAAAATGAGTCTGATTGAAGTCTAAAATACATTTAACTATAGCCAAGGAGTTGTTTCGACTAATTTCTGTGCAGGAATCAGCCGCATGACTGCCTATCGCCTTTTTTCTGATTCACAATAGTTCCTATACTATATTAATATACAACTATTACATTTTCTAGGTGTCATGTTATCCGTCTATTTTAGAATAAAGCACTTAATTATAATTCTGTTTTGAAGATTTAATCTTGCTTGAGTAGGCGATTCTACCTTCCTTTCTTCATGACACTTGAATCAATTATAGTTTTTTTGTAGAGCAAATGAACTTGTTAGTGGGGTAGTGAATGAATAGATTACCCCAATAATAATTCTCCCACCCTAGAAATCATAAAAATCCAGAGAATTTTCTGTAATAAATTAGGAGTAATCAAAACTCCATTATCTGACCACTATCATTGACGAGACGTGCAGTTTCCATATTTTGAAAACACTGGGGACTCGCTGCATGTATCTAAAAACTCATGATTGCTACAGTAAGTCTTAAAGTTTATTCTGAAAAGCCCGATGTTAAAAATATTGGCCGATGTGTTTTTGTCATTTGATGCCCGATGAGACATTGGCTATAACCTTACCTCAACAAAGTTAAATAGTAACTCAACTAGGGATGTATCAGAAGAACCAGTGTCAATATGTCTTTTTTGAGTAGTTGATTTTGATTTGTATTAAGTTTTAAGATATAATGATTTTTGGCAAAGTTTCATGAGGATGAAGTGGTCGGGTATATGAAGTTAAGGGCTCATTCCGTGAAACACATTTTCCTTTAGCCTACTCAGGTTCTGCTGATCCAATTGTGTTCTAATAATGAATAGCTGCTTTAAATATTTTTGCTTTGAAGAGATTTTTACCTGGTTTTCTGCTGCAGTAGTTTTAGCTAATTAATTATTATTGATGGGCTTAGCATTCATAAATAGGGTTTGATTTTGATGGACTTCACTGTGAACTTTTCTCTTATATTCGCCTTCATGCAGTGCTTCAAGTGCAGTGAGCTGTCAATTTAGCATGAAAAAACTTAAATAAGAAATATTCTGGTGACTAAGCTTATAACTTACTGCAGATCAGAAATTGCAGCTATCTAGCTAGGGCTTGAATCTGCAGGGACGTGGGTTTCTGTAAGGTTAGGAAGTCCGGCTTTGCTTTGCTTACATGAAGCTCAAAGTTCTGTTGATCATCTGCGACATAAAACACTATATGAAACTTTTTCCCAAAGATTCAAACTGTTACTCTGGTTTTAGAGGCCTATCGTTCTTCCTATTTGATCTTGCAATTGTATTCTGCAGTTTCAAATTTCTAAGCATTAACAAATGGCAAGGTTTTTTCTCTATCTGGTCCATCGATAGGGCATTACCATGGATATTGTAGAAAAATGCAGAGACAAACAAGGAAGAATAATCTCGAACGCGATGTCGAAAATCCTTTAAAAGGTTATGAGGATCGTCAAGACCCTAAATATGGTAATAAGCAACTTATGAGCAAATACAAATCTCTACTCACTATGTAAATACATTACCCCTTTCTTTCCTTAGTGTTATTTCTGTTTTTGGGATTTTCTTATTTCTCTAGGGTGGGTGGAATGAGTTTTCTAGGGTTCATCTGGTTTCTTCAAATAACATCTCCAGTAGAAACTCCTTCTTCCTCAGACGTAAGTGAGCCATATGTAGAGCTACCTGTCAAATCAGCTGAACCAGTTTTTACGCAGCATATTCCTGAGACAGAACCTTCCAAGGATGTTGAAGATTTAGCAGAGTTAGGTGACTCTCTAACCACCTTTCTAGATGAAGAAGAATCTGAGCTTATTGGGTATGTGCGATTACCAACCAAGCAAGGCGATTTTATCGACGAGACAGAAGAAGACAGGCGCTTGCACATCATTTTCTCTTCAGGCTGCAATTATTTTCAACATTGGCAAAGTGAGTTGCTTTTATCTTCTGCTAAACAAATATCACAGAGAGGAAGAATTACGAGAATTGTTTCTGGTTGTTATGATAAGAAGGCTGAAGATGTTAATCACAAACACCAAACTTTTCCAAAAGGAAAAAATGACAAGCTCGTTCCGCTTCGAGAGTTAAACAGATCTACTAATGAAGCTTTTGGACTATTCATTACACCTCAATTTGAAGGAGCGATTGATTTTCCCTGGATAAATAAACCTAATTCAATAGACTATTTTCTAAACCACAATCCTTACTACAGTAATCCAGATTTTGGTTCTTCGGATGATGTTATTGTTATACTTGATCCCGACTTTATTTTTCTAAAACCCTTTTTGCTGAAACCAGATTCAGAGCACATTATAGCCTCAAGGGGACAGCGTATAGCATATGTTGAGGATGGAGTTCCTATTGGACAGAGGTATGGATTAGAGGGCGGTTGGGTAAGTAAGTTTTCGCCTGTTGATAAAAAAATTACTAAAAATCCAAATTCACTTAGTGCAAAGTATACATATAAAGAGGCAGCGAAACATACTTCTGTTGGACCTCCGATGATCTTAACTATTGGTGACATGAAGAACTTAGCTAAGCTCTGGAAGCAATACATGAAACCTGTTCTTGAAAACGAAAAAGATATTTTGGCAGACATGTGGGCGTACTCTATAGCAGCTGCTGATCTTGATCTGAAACATGTCATCCA
Source organism: Labyrinthula sp. Ha (assembly GCA_015227615.1). Taxonomy (NCBI): domain Eukaryota; class Bigyra; order Labyrinthulida; family Labyrinthulaceae; genus Labyrinthula; species Labyrinthula sp. Ha. The sequence continues at coordinate 30,829 of JAALGZ010000089.1, forward strand.
TGATCAATACATGATTTCAACCTGGGGGCATAGTGGTCAAGCCTATAAATTTCTTGATGAATTTCAAGAAATGAGTTGTAGTGCTCCAGAAGGTACAGAAAATATGGTTTGGCCTAACTTCATTCACTATGCCTCGAACTTTAAGGCCTTTATTCCACCTGAAAAACTTACACCAGAAGAGTTGAAATTAACATCAGAAAAGGACGGCTGGATAGAATACATGTTTCACAAAGGTCATGTTCCGGGTGAAATTTTAGATTGTGGTACTCCATTGATCATAGAACCTCCAGATGAGTTATTTAACTGGGTTAAAAAGGAAAACTATGAAGGATTTAAAGGCTCTGAAACAAACTATCAGAAAGCTTGGGTTGTTTGTAATGTTCTATCAAGATTGAACAATATGCTAAAGGAGTATAAAAGCATGTTTTGCAGAGAAGAGAGTGTGGAAGACCGACCCTTGATTAGACTGATACAAAAAAAAAACAAAGACAGAAGTTGCAGTCCACGAAGAGACAAATGGTGCTATCCTTTGGCACAGATTGAGGGGCTAGACGAGGGCTGGAGAGACTAATTATGTTATTTGAATAACGACTTACCCATACAAATTTTGTAGAGCTTCTTTAAGGGTGTACCTGGGTTTAAAGCCAAAAGTTCTTATAAACTTTTCACTACTGAAAGTTTGTTCTACTTGCGCACAATTTAGCAGATCAACGAAACTGTAAACTTTGTACGTAGGACGAATCACATCCCAAATATCCAAAAATGTGTGCAATGCCCAAACTGGTATCTCTAATAAATACTTGCCTGTAATCTCTTCCAAATATTTGGCAGTGACATTCTCTAAAAATGAATCACCAGTATAATAGTAAAACTTTCCACTGTTTGAATAATCCAGCTTCTTGGACGCTAAGACAAGAGCTTGAGCAATGTTTCCCGCGAAGCCATAGTCCAAAATAATTGGGTTATTGAATGTAACTAAGAAACCAGGCAGCCTGTGATGGAGAAAAGGATCCCCAGAACCTCCTATGATACCAGAAACTCTAAGTGCCAAGGTTTGAAACTTGTTGGAATTTTTTCCAAGAATATAGTCTTCAATAAGCCTTTTTGAAATATCATATCCCGCTTTATACTCTGTCAAGTTCGGCGTAGGAAAAGTTTCATCAGCAAAATGGTGCGGGATATAGTGAGAAGCAGCCGCAATTGATGACACATGTATAAATTTATTTACTCCCGAGGCTTCAGCAATATCCGTTATCTCTTTCAGAGCCAAGAAATTTACTTCTATGAACTCTTGATAAGTAGAGCCCTCAAGCTCTGGTTTGATAGCAACAAACACAATTTTGGGTTTGTAACTATTGAAGACTTGATGAATAAAGGTTGAATCTCTTATATCCCCTTTAATTGATACACTACATTTTTCACATGGTCTTCTGTTGTAATTTATCAGGCAGTGGTCTGGGTATTCAGACTGAATTTCATCCACTAGATAACTACCAAGCATAGATGTTCCACCAAAAAGCAAAATCTTATTAGAAGTAGAAGATGATGGGCACAAGGGCGCATTTTTCAATGTTTGTGGGAGAAACTTGTACTTTGGTTCTCTGAATACGTATACATAAGTAAAAATAATTGTTGTAAAGAGAGCAATATAAAACGAAGGTCCAACAGTTTGCCAAAAACTAATTGTCTTGTTTTTTCTCCCCGCGCGAGTTCGTATTTTTTGAATCGGAGAGTTTGGTGATCTAGGAATTTTGTTGGAACCCATGTCAAACTTTCTAAATCAAGTTTGTGTTTATCTTTCTTGCTTGCGCTTTATTTCAGTGACCAATTAAAATGCGCAAAGTGCATATCTTCAAATGATTGGTGAAAGATATCTTTTCTATGAAATGTGAAAGATGTAACCGTTTAGTCAACGCTCTAGTATCTTAATTGTTAACATGAAAAAACGAAGAAATTTGGATGGTGAAATTGTGCTTCAACTTGGTGAAGTTAAAACCAAGGTTAATGAAAAGCAGCTTGAGATACCGAACCTTTTGAGTTTCGAGTCAACGAAGGATGTAGGCGACAAAGAGCTTCCACCAAACACAAGGGCAATTTATCAAAGGTATTGGAGCTCATTAAAAGATTTCTGTGACATTAAAGGTTTGAAGATGAATAGAGCCACTATTCAGTCATACCTCTTACAAAAAGAAGTTGAGGGATACTCTTTGAATTCGCTTAGATGCTTTGTTGCTGCTTTTAAAAAAATGAATAACGAAGAAAATGACTCCCTCCCATCGGAAGCCTGGGATGATCTTAGGGGATATTTATCGAATCGTTTGTCTATGGTAGGTGGTAAGCTAGATATTTCTTTCTCCAAAAAGCATTTGCAAAGTTACATTAGCCAAAGGTTAGACGAAGCGGATTTTGTTAAATTACAGCAAATAGTTTCTGTAATCCTTACATACAATGGAAATTTAAAACTTGCGGAAAACTCAGAGCTATTGCGGAGGGATGTTCAAGTTCTTGAGGACCAGTATGGGGTTCGAGAAGTCTTCGTTCGTGTATTTTCCCCTAGAGTTCCCACTAGAAATCGAGTCTTCGTTGTAAAACCTAAGAATGAGGTTAAACTCTTGTGCCAATATATGAAAAAAATATCGGATTTTGAGTTCAAGAGTTTCTATATGTGTTATGATCGAAGTAGGGCGTTTTTGAGCCGAAGAAGAAGGGGGGATGCTTTCTTTCAGAATATCCCACGTGAAGTTGCACTCTTCAATAACCTGACTAACTACAGGCGGTATAATATCTCTAGTATGCACTCTAATGATAGTCAATCAAACTTGGTTGATCCGGGCTATTATCAAGAGAAGCAGGTTATAAAGTTTACTGCAAATTTTGATCAGGCAGATAGGTTGGAAAAAAGTACATCTAAAAAGCAAGGAGAGGAACAATCTGTGGAGCCGAACAAGGACACGAGGAGGTTGAATAATCGCAAAAGGAAGCTTGGGCTTCCATCTTTGGGAACGGGACCACTCCGCCTCAGTTTTTCTGGGTCCATAGGTACGCTAATTATTCACCATCACACAAACATTTATGGCGAAGGTGAAAAAATGTATCAGCATTTGCAGAAAGATCTAGGAGCCTCTTCTCAGGTTGAGGAGGAGCCATAGTCTTATGTATTTCAGTTTAATATTTGACTTTGTTATGACCTCTATTACTCACTTAGTTGTATTAGTTGGGAGAACCGTTTAACTGTATTGGTTTTGGGTGCACCTATTGATTAACAAATTAACATCTGGGTGAACTACTCTATGTTTGCTTGACAATGAACCTACATTTCAAGTAGTGTTAACTCAGAAATGAGACCCATTATTCTAATAACCCAGGCATTTCAGGTAGAAGCATTAATTCTCCACTCCTTCAGCATTAGTAAAACGGGTATTACTGCCTGGATAAAATTATATGTATTAACTTTTCGCAAAATTTGCACCCAGAAACTGTTTTTCGCGAAAGATCCTTTAAGGAAAACCAATTAATCTAAAATCGCTTTTCGCTGTGTTATTATTTTGCTTTTCTCTATGGAACAATATTTCGCTAGGGCTCCTTGCACGGGGAAATATGCATCCTCTGTGTTTCCTTTTGAAATCAATGTTCCAACAAATGGGTCTGCAAAGTTTTGGGTGCAAAGACTAGTTGCTGTTGAGATTGTCTCTTTTGAAGCTTCAAAATTGTCACTACATTATCTTTGCAGATTTTCTAGTTCGGGGTCTCAAATATGGTTCAGTGTGACTACGCTCCTCTTCTATCCTCAATAGATTGAAACTGACTGAGTAAACATGTCTAAAACTCAAAAAACACTTTTTCTAAGTTTAATTTAAGCGCTGGTGTTTACATCTGCTTCTGAAGCTGCTTTACTGGCCCTATTTAAAAAAACGTGTTACTTCACATATTGGGTTTAGTTTAGGTGGTTTACTTAGCTTAATACCATAATCCATCACAGTAAGAGAGAATTCAACTTGTAAAATAAGCAGCAAACTATAGAAGTTGTAGGTGTACTAAATGCAACATTGACCAAACTGAGCCAAAAAACAGGTAATGAAACTGACCTCTGCTTAAATGATTTAATTCTTTTATCCATTTAACTTAGAGTACACTACAATCCCAATACGCTAACTAGACTGCAGATAACGGCAATTGAAAGCTGCAGACGTGGTTGGTAATCTAAGACATGTTTCAGATGAAATTATTTTTTCACAGACACATTACATTTATGCTTTGGTTTAGAGTATAACTTTTTTGTCTTTATTAATAAAAAGAAAATCACACTTCTTAGTTCAGTAGGTGAACATATTCGTACGCATTGAAGATGTTCAGATTTTGTAGCCTGTGCTTATAGATTCTCAAGGGGATGAAGGTTATTGTGATTTGACAAATTGGTCGGTAAGTGAGATGAGTTTTGAGTTTCAGAAGAATTTACGTAATATTCAGTAATAACACTTTACTTGAGCAACTACAGTATGTAAGCACTATCATGTTATCAATGTTGTGTGTTGAGGTACCTTTTGAGGGAACAAAATTTAAGCTTCTATGATATTATTAAAAGTTTTGAGTTTTCATTTTTTTTTAGATTGCGATATTCCTCAAATGATATTTGAGTGTTTTTGATATATCAAAATACCTCAAATGATATTTGGGCCACATGGCAAAGCGCCAAAGCGCTCAGACATTTTTTTATGTCATTTTTGCGCGGTATGAATACCATAGCAAATGGACCATATAGCCCATGAATAACCAGGGAATGGATGAGATCAGAAAGATAGGGTCCAGGAACGGGCTTTATCGCCAGGGTTATTATTAGGCCAAAGATATGGGACGGACAATCCGGTTGGTCGTATGCAGAACCTTAAACGATACCCATGAAAATATCAAGATACGCTCAAAGTTGCTTCAAACACATCAATATTACTCGAAGTAAATTTCAAATCCTCAGAACTCGTTTGATATATCATAATAATATTATACTGTACCCCTCGTTATTTTATTATATCAAGGAACAACCTTTGTGATTTATGTCGTTGCTTCCTTCCTTTACAAGATTATGATCATAGGAATTCCTTGAGTAACAGTGTTCTGGCGTCTTCTTTTTGAGGTGAGTCAGGGAGATATTGATACAGCCTTTAATTACAATGTTTGAGGATTTGCTTATTGCATCTGGGTTAAGAGATTATTGTGGCTAATTTTTGCATCTCGTCCGGGAATTGTGAGTGTTACTTTTAAAACTTCCAGTTCAGCAGAACAGATTAAAGATAGCGAAGTTTCTTTAAAGGTATCTAGTGCAAGGTGATTAAGAAAGCTTTCAACTACCACCACTGTGATCATAACTCAGGCATTGCTGTAAACATTAAGGAAACACTGTATGGCAAGGGTTTACACGATAATTAAATGTTAATTAAAAATAACTAAAAGGCAACATTTCGCTTCCAAGCTATTAATATTCCTTGTAAGAAAGAGAAAAATGATTGAAAATTGATTAGAACAAGAAACCGACACATATGCACCATTTTTGTTGTGTGACCGCAGAGGACCAAGTACAGCTACCGGGCTTGCACATTGGGACTTAAATAATATTTACTCGATTTACAGGGAGCTATTTACGGGTCTTGAGTGATATTTAGAGCTTGGAATGAAACGTATCATCTTTTTTAAAAGCTTATAAAATTGTTGTCTTTCTTTGTAGACGCAAATTTCAAAGCCAGAATAATCACGGGGTTAAGAGGATCAACGATTTAGTATTCTATACTCTGTCCATAACGCAACCTTACTTAAATGAAAAATTAGAACAGAAAGAATATTACTCAGATTTGATTATCTAGACTTAGACAAATACTTTGATCTAAAAGACATGATGTAATTTAATTCTAAGACTGTGATGCTAAAAAAAGAAACTTCATTGTCTTTTCTGAGAAACACTTTACCAGATACTTCAATGACATAAAAGGAAAACTTATTCAAACATATTTATATTTGAAAAAAACTTGCGGAGCATAGTTAATAGTATTTAAATTGTTAGAATTAGAATTATCTAGGCAATATTATATCAATGTATACACCAACGAAGATAATATATATATTACATTCCATAGAGGCAAATGAATGATTCGAAGTTGATAGAGTAATCTTATCTCTAGCTTTGGTTATACAGGATTTTAAATTTAAGCATAAAAAAATGAAAAATTAGCACTAACCTATTAAAAAGTGAAAATAGTAACAAAAGTAGACAATCAGTTTAGGAAAAAACAAACATTTATATACATATGGTTTTCTATTAGAATCGGATAAACTAAGTAGGTAACACGAGGAGGAAGGGTATACTAACATGCTTAGGTTTAAACAGTGCCTTGCAACTGAATGCCAACAAAATTACGCAGCAGTTAAAGCAGGCTTAACTTTAATATCACCATGCGTAGTATCGTAATAATAGGTTTGAAGACTGAAGCAAAGCACAGAGTCTGGGCGCTCAGGTAGATGTATTTTAGTTTGTTTCCATAGACAACTTCAAAATAGACATACATATACTTATAAAGCTTTCTTAATAAAGAATTAAACGAGACTGTTTCATCTCCTACTACTATCATAATAATTTAAAGGTATAATGCTGTGTTTTCGATCTATCCAGTTAATTTGCCAACCTCTAGAAAGATTCATATCTATAAGCAACAAAAACATAAGCCATTTTGGAATATGAACCATTGAAATATATTTAAATTATTTCGGTTCATAACCACTCTTGATTCTCGTTTTTTCAGTATATAATCAAAATTTGCCTGAAAATACTAGGTATCGCAAACTGTAGTCTAGTGAATAAGTTTCAGTTTCATAGTGCAGGTAAGAAAATTAGTTGAGAGGTGAATCAACTTTATTTCTTCCCAATTTAAACAATCTCAAAGTTTTTCTGGAGTAGAAAAATATCAAGGTGATAGACAATAATAGGAGAAACTGTAGCAGAAGCATTTCAGTTACATAGTAACACTAAATTCACCACTTTAACCACAAACAGAAAAAGAGTTATCTCGAGTAGACTAAGAAATAGTTTCTAACTTTCACAGTACCCAAGTAATCTCTTTTTGCTTTTATTCTGAATAGCAATGAAACTCTACCACTGCTGCATACAGCAAAAGAACCGAATTCTGTGTGAAGCAATGACAGTATCTTGTCCAAGATTTCTTTCAACTTTTATAATGTTTATCCCTTAGATGCACGCCTTTATATGACCCTCCATCGTTCTGCTCTTAAACTCACTGCAACATATTCTAGTTTTTTGTAGTTGACTAATGAGCACCTTGATATATAATAGAGTTATTAAAAGTAACAAAGGCCGATGAAAAGTCTTAAGTTAATAATGCACAATACATCTATTTCTCTTTTACAACATCTTCCTGTAATTTTTGGCAAACTGCTGCTCTTATTACAGAAGGAGTCATCACCTACAAAGACTCTGATCTAAAGAATAACCATGGGCTACAGACAGCAATGGCAAATATTTCTACGCATGCATTAATGGCAAATCGTACCATCAAAGTTTTATTATGCCTTTTGATGCTCATTTTCATTATCACAATAATTTGGGTTGAGTATGATATCAATATCAACAAACTTTGTGAAAATAGTTAGGTAAGTATCTCACCATAGCATAATTTGGCGTTTTATGCTATGTTTTCTTACTTATGAATCAAAGGCCTAGCTTTAATCCATTAAGCTGCTATTTTAAAAGTAAAGACTACGCATTATTATATGAGCAGCCTGGTGTTGAACCTGAGCTACCATGTCCTCTTAGCGTATATTATGGGATTCATCAGGATGTAAAAACATTAACTTGATATGAAAGGTTACTCTTTTTCGATAATAATATATGGAAGTTAAGGTTGTTTAAAATATGTTCAGAGAATAAGTCTTAAGTACAAACAGAAGCGACGAAATGCGGAGTAGTACTTCTGGTGACACTATCTTGCCCTATTTCCTTAAAATCCATAGTTAGTAGTTTCCCATAGTATCACACCTGAAACCATTAAGTGAATTTATTCTTGCCAATCTAAGGGCTAAGGTTGGGTTGCGTTTGAATACTAATAGATATTTACGATAGAACCAAAATTTTGATACATACCGCTTAATTTTCCAAAAGTTACGAAAACTCAGCATCTTCCGGTTTGTTCCGATAGTACAATCGAAAATTCTTAAGCGAAGAAATATCCTCAAAAGAAGAAGACGTTTGTGTTAAAAAAAAGGTATTATGGTTGCACCTAAAATGGTGTATACAGGAAAGCAACAAGTTTGCTAGTTAATATTTGATAAGTATTCACTTTTAAACTCTTATTTGTGGTCTTGGTAGACGTTTAGGTCTAAACTTATCATTCTTAAAACCAGTTGGACAAAAACAAGTTCCTGTAATAGACCAGGAAACAAATAAAGAAATAAAATTATAAAAATATCAGAAATATTTCAAAGCCCGTTTCAATTTATAAATTCTTCATATTCTGATATGTCTCCAGTTAAAATTCCTCCAGAATATACTAGAAAATTTTTTGATGGAAGAATTTCTGAATTAGAACAAATAAAAGCAATACAAAAGTGTTTTTATAATTTACGTGAAAAAAATAATTATATTGTTGTTGAAGGAACTGAAAACTGTAGAATCGGATCTATTGTTAAATTAGATAATGCAAAAGGTGCATGTATTCTTGGTTTAGATATGGTTCTTGTTGTAAATGGAGGTTTAGGATCTGCTTTTGATGAACTTTCTATGAATAGATTATTTTGTTTACAAAATAGTGTTAAAATAAGAGGAGTTATGGTAAATAAAGTAACAGAAGATAAAATAGATATGATAAAAGAATATTTTGCAAAAACTCTTAAAAGACATGGTTGGGATTTTCCTATACTTAGAGCAATTCAAGATTTCAATATTTAGGAAGACAAACAATTGTAGATTATGAAAATTTATTTGGTTCAAAAGTTGTAAGTGAAAAAAATCCAGAAAATAATTTATGGCATTTTGATTCTATGGAACTTCTTTCAATGGGTTTAGATCACTATTGTGAAAGATTTAGTTTTAATGATGTAAATCAACAACTTTTGAGAAATAAAACTTTATACATAACTCATGGTTCAAGATCAGATGTTATTCTTGGTTTTCTAGCACAAAAAAAAATGATGAAAGAAATGTTACAAAAAGAAAATAAGTTAAAATGGAAAGCAGCTTTACTCTTAACAGGATCAGAAGAAAAATATTATCCAAAAGGAGCTCTTCTTCAAGCAATAAAGAAACAAGATCAGCCTGTTTTACTAAGTAAAAGAAATACTTTTGATACACTAATGGCATTAAATTGACATACAGCAAAGTTAAATGGAAAAGATGTAAATAGGATAAATCCAGCTATTAAATACTGTGAAAAACATATAAACTTTGATTTACTCTTATTGTAAAATAAGAATTTTATTTTGTTTATTACTTTCTTTTGCTTTCATAGCTATTTCTTGAGTTAAACAACAATCTTCTTCTGTTATTTTCCACTCAATTTCATCTAAACAAACTTTTCCAAATTGATCAATTTCGTCTTCAAAAGCTTGTTTAAATCTTTCCGGAAAAGAATATTTTAAAACATCTGAAAATATTCCTTTTTCTGAACTTTCTATAACTGAAGTTTTTGTTTGATTTGAAACCTCAATTTTTCCTTTTGTTCCAAAAAATTCAACTCTCTGATCATATCCATATGAACAACCTCTACTAAAGAACATATTTATTAAACAACCAGATTTCATTTTCATATTCAGTGTTACGTTATCTAAAATATCATTCTCTTTTAAAGTTTCATTAGAATTCATTCCTGTTGCTTGAACAGAAATAACTCTATCTTCTTCATCAATATTTTTTAAACACCATAAAACATAATCTATATCATGTGGAGTTAAATCCATAAAAGGACAGCCATCTTTTAAAAGAAACTTTAATTCAGGAGTTGGATGATCAGCAAAGAATACTCGAACAAAAAGAACCTTTCCAATTTTGCCTTCTTTTAATGCATTAAACACTGAAATATAAGAATTATCAAAACGTCTTTGAAAACTACAACAAAGTTTTGAAGAGTGTTTCTTTACTAGCGAAAAGGAAGTTTTTATTTCTTCTGGAGTTGGTGAAACTGGTTTTTCAATAAATATTTTAGTATTTTCCCCGGAAAATGTAAGTAGTTTTTCAATTGTTGAAGCATGAATTTGTGTACTATTAGAAATAACAAAAGCTTTTGTTTCTTTTCCAAATTCAGAAGAGAAGAAATCTGAAAGTTCTGAAAATAAAGGAACACTATATTTGTCTGCAAGTGAAATATTATGTCCTACAATTCCAACAAGAATAAATTTTGGATTTGAATATAATGCATGAGCACGAATCTGACCCATTCTTCCTGTGCCTATCAAACAAACTTTTATTTGTTTCATTTTTTTCTTTGGTTTTCACAAATGAGATCTTTATCGGGAGGTTTTGTCTCGTTTTAAATGTTTCTCGATAATGTCGATTTTCCGTTTGAGTAATATTTGGTTATTGGACTGAGCAAATAAGAATACGAAGAATTATATTTTGGGCGTAGAAAATGAAGAACAAGATATTTGATCAGATGAATAACCAATTGATTGTTCTGTAGAGAGATGGACCAGGGTATGCAAGCCACCGCTATTGACCAATTAAAGTGATTTCCGAAACCTAGATGATCTAATTGCGTTAGAGCTGAGCTGGCCAGCAATACTTTTGTCTTGTGGATTCACTGCTGGGTTGCAATGTTGCTTCGATATGAGAACAGACTGAAGAACTCTAAACTACGACAGGAAATGATTTCGACTATCCTGTGGCTGAGCCTAGGATTTGATAAAAATTGTCAATAATTATTTGTTAATCATTTTGGTCCTGATTATTAATATCATAATTGGGATTATGATTCTAATCAAATGATTCTGATTTTATTCTGATTATCAATTGATTATCAAGATGAAGATAGGCTATGCGACCCTGTCGTAAATTGCGAAAATCTTTTGCTTATTTTGTTCACCGTATTAAAACCTGTAAAAACTGGCCATATGACATGGAAATAGTCCGAGAATAGAATGTGGTTGGGCCATGTGGCTAATTTTTTGAAGGTTTGAGTAAGATGCAAGAGTTGGAAAAGGATTTATTTGAGCATTTAGCCCTGGGCTGTGTGAGGTAATCTTGTATTGATAATAAATTGATTATCAATAACCAATCAAAATGGTTGGAAATTTATCAGAATCAATCAATAAGGAAAACATGGGGAAAATTTTTATTGATAAATTATGAATAAATCAAATCCGAACCCTATCTGTGGCACAGCTCAAATGGCAGGGGTAGCGGTCTGAATACTTGGGAGTTCGGACTATTTAAAAGCAAAACGTGCGGTAAGAAAAGTCTTATGAGATGTAAAAGGTTTTGATGCTTGTGAACTTGGGTGAAACTGAGTCGCTATTTCTTTGTTTTTGCTAGACCGACTAGTTTTTAAGCAAGCACTGAGGTCTTACTCAATATAATTGCTATTTAATCAGCTTGGATTTTAAACTCCAAGCAGATCCTAAAAAGCAAGAACAACAATTTCCAGAAACAGAAAAATATAGATCTCAACCGAAGTAAGGATACTAAGGGAACATTCGTGTCATATTTGAGAGCTACGACAGTGCTTGGAACAGAAATGGGTAATAATTTTAGCCATTGTTCCGACGGTTTCCTCTCCCTTTAGGAAGATCTTTAAACTTTAGGTTTTACGTATCTAAGCCAACGGTTGAATATTAGCCGGGACGGTTTAATCTTCTTTCGGGTAAAACCATCGGACAATTCGACGGATAGGGCATAGTTGATGACAGAGATACTTGCTCACCAAGTAGCTTCCGTTGGATTCTGCAGTGAAACCATCCTAGAGTTGACGATAAATTTGAACGGAAAAAAATAAAATTTGTTTTTTTTTGAACTGCCTCCCATCGCAAAGTATTCTCTGAACTAGCACCTATGAATCATTTTAGATCTTATGAACCACTCTTTAAGGAATAAATCAATAGAATGTCCATTGTCTTGGCCGGTGAAATGAATGCACATCTTTAAAAAAACTAACTAAAGGTAAGAAAAATGGCAGGGTGTTTTAATAGGAGCTATTTCAACGGCAAATCACCATATCAAACGCTAAAGAGATAAAAATTATAGATCATCGTGCATGTCACAGTATTGTGAAAGAAAAGGGATAAGGAACTTGCAATATTGTAATATTCAACACCTCTATTAAACTGATGAATATAGATTTTATAATAACGACACATTTACCTGAACTGAGGAAGCTGCAACTCCTTATGGATATCAGTGAAGAGATCCAAGTATCCGAATGTTTTAACTACTTTAACTTAATCATAAGAATCTTCAAATGCATCAATAATTTAAAACTCAAAGCAATTGGGAAAAATCTAGCAGCACTATCGAACTTATCTCATTCTATGGAGATCTTTTGTTAGAAGTCAGAAAAACATCCAAAAGCATCTAATGAGCAGGTCAATGATTAGCTGCTTCGGGGTTTATTTCTAAAAGTTGTTGAAAAGGTTGTTCTTAAAAGAAATCTCTAGCTTTCAAACGAAACTAACATTGTGGAAATAGTGTGTGTACAAGAATGGAATCCCTAAACTTGGAACACTGGAACGTTTGATAAGGTCAAATAAGCCACCAAATGGCTGAAGAAATTGTAACTGTAGGTGGTAAAATGTGATTAGACTGTACTGTTGTGGCAACACAGTATTGATTCCTCAAAGGTGATGCAAGATGGTGATATGTACTTTTCAGGAAGTCGAAGCCCTACTACGGGAAAATTCAAAAATAACAAAAAATAGCTAGGTACTACATACAGTCAGTTAAGAGATTAAAGATGGTAGAACAAAATTGCAACAGTATCAGGAGTTACTGTGGCCTAAGCTAGCGATATATGCAATAACAAGACAATAAAAGCGTTGCTTAAATCTTGAATCATATACTCAATTCTACATAACCAAATAACTCTCGTCACCGAAAAAAGTAATAGAATTCATCAGGCATTAAAAGGGATACAATTCCAAGTAACATAAAATTAGAAAAATTATAAACCTCGTAAGAAGTTCAGAACATGAGTAACAACATTCTCCAAGATTTTCAGGAAAAGCAGTTTTCCAACAACTTTCTAAACCCAAAGTATGTAGAACTTGCATCACCCACAAATAAAAAAACATAGTAAAAATATCCCTGTGTTGTACAGATCAATTGAAATTTTGGAAGTTGACTTCGTCTTTACTGTTACTCTTTTGTTTTGTTTCTCAAACTTATATCTCTGTTAACGCTTAACTTATTCCATACATAACCGTCACCACGAGCACAGCCCGGCAATATGTCATTGCATATTCTTGCAAATATTTTTGAAACAGAATTAAATCTATTTTTCCCAACTCAACTTTCATCAAGCAGACTTGGGAGGTTCTGGGATCCCAATTTGTAATACATGATTATCCGGTTAACTTAAGAGTTAGATGCTTCATGACGATATCAAGTTGAAAATTGCTTTCCTAAACCTTCTTATAGTTTTGGTTATACTAATCTGGACTCCTTGAAACTACCATTTTATAATATTCAATTTTCAAGATATTTCTTCTAGAGTAAACCCGTTATTTTAGTTGATGGAAGAATGTTCTCTATGGCTGAAGATTCTAAGATACACGGCTCTTACCTTGTAAACAAGAAGTGTTTGATAACTACCTACATCAGGGTAAGCCAGTTACCACCTTCTTGCTTAATATATATCTAAGTTATGAATTTATCTCAATATAAATCTTCAAGTTGAAAAATATTGAAAATAAATTGTTACTTGCTTGTCTATATGTAATAGTTCTATTGAGAAAAGGTAGTTCTCTTATAATACCAACATGTATGAATGTTAAAGTGAAACTCTGTATAATACAACAAGATAAAACTTCCTAGTGATATTTTTTTGAAGTTGTATAACACTTATGGATCTATTGCAAGGTATTGACTCCAGAGTCAATCAGCTGAAGTGGCTTATGAAGTCTTTATATATTGCAGATAAGCGCCCTTAGCTTGTTTCACTGATGTAAATTCTAAGGGATATGAACTACGCACTATATTTAAGAAAAATGTCAAGTACTTTTTGTTTTTCTTGCACATTATAGCGCTTTTCTGTCTCATTAAAAAAAACTTTAGCTAAGCTGAATTGCAGTTACTGAGTATCTGCTGCTTGAATGGGCAAAGGTATGAATAACGCGAGTACTAGAATTATGAGCAACCTTCTTCGAAGGTATATAATTTAAATATGTATAGCTGTTTCTTTTACATTTGCAAAGCTTAAGTGATTTCAAATGAGTTTGTGTGATTCAAAGTTCTGCACCAGGTGAGAGATACACTGGAGAAACGGGGTCAAGTTTATTTATAATAATCAGCACATCGCAGTTACAATCTGTTTTTTATCATATTTCTGGTGTTGTGGAACAAACACTTAGCAGAAGAAAATTAAATAGACTGAGATCCGTTGACACTGCATCAAATATTGTAATAGATAATCTGATATTTTGAGTGTATAGAGACGTGAAAATTCTTTCATTAGCCACTTAAGCGTGAGTACTGAGTTCTCCTTACTTAAAGTTTGCAACGTCCTTTACTCGATAATTTTTGACAGATTTTGGATTTCAGAGAAATAATCGAGGTGTTGGAATTTTATGTGTAGAGTCTTGGCCTGTGCTAAAATAATTAGTATTGTTCATAAATGCTAGAACACTAAGTATTACAATAATAGAGTCATAACAATTTGTATTGCTTATCTAGCTCCTTACACAAGTATTCTTCCAATGCTGAAAATTCCTAACCGGGTAATGCCCGTTGAAAAAGCTAAATATCCTTTTTCTAGTCATATTTAATAAAAAATATCTCTTATCTGTTTTTCTGGTGCATTTTCTTTTCTTTCTATACCTCCTTCGTCACTAATAGTCCATGGGCAAGCACTGGGCGACCGTGTTTTTGCGAGTTCATAGATTCAAACAAACTATTTTTAATATTTTGCAGGAACAACCTATAAAAAACATTTGCTAGTTTAGTAGAAGGTATACCCCCACTTTAGGAACTATTAGAATCACGTACCCTTTTTTATACGGAAGAATAATAGTTAGTTAAGATATCGAACCTTAACAAAACCAAGAATGTTTAGTACATTGTGCAGCACCCTATTTTTCTTTCTTCAAATCTACTGAGTCATAAAATTATAAATATAGTCGATAATGCTAGGAAATTGGCATGGCTAGAGTGAATTAGACTCAATAGCATGAGGGGATATGCTAGGTGATAGCGGAAACAGAAAGCGTAAACGATCGAGTCTAAACTATACCTTAAATAAAGAAAGTTAAACGTTCCATGATCTCTCCAATAAAAAATTGTTTTATCTAACCTTGAAAGTAGTAGATGAACCAAAATAAGCATCAGGTTGTTGGGAAAAAATAAAATTGAAGCCACCCATGAAACATAAAGACCTCTTTCTTCGAACTTTCCCTAGATCATAAGCTCCTCCGTGCTCGAATAAGAAGGGTAGATGAGTTAGCTTCTTGCATGTTTATTAATATATATATATATATATGTAGAGCGTAATTAGACGACTCAAGGCTTTAACTTCTCCAACTACCTGCAACGAAATTTTATTCGCTCAAAATAAGATCAATGCGAATTCTGGTTGGTTAATGCTGAGTAGAATCCAAAGGCCAATATGGACATGGCTATATTGATTTGTCCAAATATGACTAATATCAAGATAAAAACTTGCAACAGACAGATATTATAAACTATTACACTTTTGCAAAATCTACAATCATGGAAAATGATATAAACACACTGCAACAAGCAGAAAAAGTTCATATAAAAATAGAACATGATGAAACTATTCAAGGGGACATACACGACCTTCTTTCAACTTCTTCTAAACGGTCGTTCGATTTGACCACAGCCCACTTGAGCCAACTAAGTGAAATGTACAACCAAAACATATTACACTTGGCTCTTCAACACAGTAATACTGCTCTCAAATGGAAAATTATACAAATTATATCATCTAGATCTAATAAGAACTTGATAGAAGTTTCAGATCTGATTAATGGAATTACAAGTGGGGGATTAACTGCTTTGCACCTATGTGTTTACTACAACAATATTTTTCTTCTGAAAATACTAATTGAACATCCTGCCATGAAATCAGAAACAATGAATAAAAAATCTGAAAACGGATGTTCTCCTTTAACTCTGAGCTTATTGTATGGAAGAATAGAAGCTTTTCAAATATTAATGCACTGTGGAGCAAAAATAGAGAATGAGGAATACATTGGAGAAAATAATATTTTCCATCTCCTCCCACATTTTATACAATGTGCAAGAAAAACAAAAAATGAATACAATGGAAATACGCTAATATATTGCTTTGAATTACTTAGAGATAGGTTCTCCAATGATGCTGAATTAACCCAGGTTCTTTCTCAGAAAAATATACATTGTCAAACTATTCTTCACTCTTGTATTTATTATAAAACTCATTCTTTTTTTAAATATCTTGTTGAGAATAAACTAGTTTTATACTCAGAAAACACATCTTCTCCGCTCTTAGTGGTGACATTTCTAAAGAAGTTTGTACCGCCAAAGATGCTGAAGAAGGCAGATGTTGAGTTTTTGTCTTATATTTTGCAAATTGTAGAAAATCCTTCTAGGATAAGAGGTGCAGTAAACAGTTTTTTATCTTTGTTTCTAAATTGTATACCAAACGAAAACAAAAATTGCATACGTAAAGTATTTCTTCTCACTCTGGTAAATAAAACTGCAATCTCTCAATGCTTGAATACTGGCTCGACTATAACTAACTTTATTGAAACTTTAATAAAGAAGAAATCTTTTATTCTTTTTAAAATATTTTCTGATGCAGCTTCTATGCATAATGAAAAATGGTTTAATCAGATAACTTCAATTGGTACCGTTCTGGATATAGCATCCCATAATTTTCTTATAAAATCACCATTCTGGCCATACACAAGATTCTCTAAAAAAATACTTGATGATATTTTTGCTGATGACAGCTATCTAATCATAAAGCATCTTTTCGCTAAGGGTGCTCATTTTAGCTCTTTAGGTAAGGCGCATTTTAAACAGCAATCAGGATTAGCTTTACTTTATCAACCCTTTGGTCAGAATATGATTGCGAGTAGGTTTGTCCAGTTATTGCTCGATAGAAAAGAATACAGAAAGTTCTTAATTAAACATAGAGCACCGGGATATTTACCTTTATGGGTAAAATTTATGCAAGGCAATAATTCTGTTCTTAGAAATTTGATGATAAAAAGTATTGATGCTAAGAATCTGCAACGAAAATTTCGACTTGAGAAATGTGGTGTGAAAACACCTCATAGATTCATTTGCGGACCTTTTGATAAAGAGTTTAAAAAAGTAAAAAAACCTTGTCTTGAGATTTGTCTAAGGAGACGTAATCTTGATTTACTAAATCTTAGGTTACTCTGTAAACTATGTCATGGTCAAATTATGTTCGGGGAACCTGTTTTTTATTGTACACATAGTTTCTGCCAAGTTTTTTTCTGTTTGGATTGTTGTTACTCTAGCTGGATGGCATTAGAAAGTTTTAGTGGTAAAGAATTTGCTGAAAGATTATCTGGTATAAAACGTGTGAGCGCTGTGAATAGTATTATTATCAGAAAAAAGGAAGTTCGCAGAAAAGGTTCACAGTTTAACCAGACTCAAGTAGGTGAAAATCATGATCGAAATCTTTTGCATTATTGTGGCTTACTGGACATTGAACAGGAAAATTGGCCAGAAGACATTCTTCATTTTCTAAAATAATTGCTTGAAATTACAATGAACAGGCTTGATTAATTTATTTTTTTTTATTCAAATATTAGAAACTTAGCATTTTTAGTAGAGGCCTTGAGTTGCTATGTAAACTAAGTGTGAGGTTGATAGTTAGAAAATACCTTTACAGCGTAATCAATGTGCCTAGAGTCATGTTAATCTGTTTGTTCAGTCTGGCTAGTTTCTCCATCAGTTAACCCTTCTTTCTTTCTATGCAACGTCAATTTGAGAACCCTTTCCTTTAGTATAGAATTTGCAATCCTATTTTCATGGATCGAGATATTTGGAACTTTACTAATGTATCAGGTTGTCTCAAGCTTTCCTAGAAAACTAGGTATATAATAAGAAATCTAAATATTCTAGTCTCTTGTGTAGATGCAGCAACTAATCTGAAACTTTAATTATAGCTAGTGCAGTATTTTCTGTAGCAACGGTATTAGCTAAAAAATCCAGTTTCAAAGGGGAAATATTAAGATTAATTTCTTAAACCTCTGGATTTAGAATCCTTTAAGCCAATCTACAAGTCCTTAAGAAATCTTGATTATACTCCTGTAAAATTGAACAGAAAAAATATATATTTGCAGCATAACTTTGCCGAATATTAAATTTACACAGTCAAGAACATTACGGTGTTTTCAAAACTAAGAATTTGATGAAGTATAAAATAAAGACTTTCTAGAGAATGTTGGTTTTACTGGCAACATCTCCCTTAAGTGGAAAAAAAAATAAAAATCTCATCTAGGTAGTTAGCATGTTCATGCGGCATAAAACCATTATTATGACTATTTATATTTGTAACTCTAGTCTTAGTAAAGGCACAATGAAATAATTATTACTTAATTATATCTCAGGTAGAAAAAAAATGAAGACGAAACCAATAAGCTTGAAATAACCAATTCCTAGGCATTTATTATCTTTGCATCCTAGATCAACAGCTTTGTGGGCACACGCTTTCATTATTATTTAAGCTATTGACATATGACGCAATCTAGTCTGTAACAACTCAAGTTTGAAAATTAGAAAAGAGTGTTAAGAAGCCTCGTTATTCTGTACTAGCATTATATCCTCCATCTGGAGTAATATGTTGACTTCAGGCAATTTTTCCAGCAATTATACTATAATCAGCCTGATCAGTTAGATGAAGTTAATACTAGTTATAGAGGAACTCAAATTATATTTCATGAATACTTAATTCTTTTTTAAGTTAAGTATATTGCGAAGCGGGTATGCCTTAATTTGTTTTTTCTTGTAATAGTCAGAGGCGAAAGAGAAAAATCATTAGGCACCACATTAACCAGAGCTGTATCTGTTTTAATTAAGAAAATTGTACTAAAAGGATCTCTCTGAATAGACTAGAATTGACAATTAGAGCCTTTAATGGATTACCCTTTTCAGTGTCGTAATCATCCTTCATCATCCACCTTTTCCATCTGAAGCATTTGGGTATATCTTTTTGCTAAGTTTTAAGGGAGTACTTCAATTCCTTTTCACGCCATTTAACAAATCGCCATCTTTTCTCAAAACATATTGACCAAAAATGAATGGTGTGTATATCAAAGCTTAGGTATAAAAAACAAGTTGCAAAAGCCACCTAAATGGCACCTACGACTAAATCTAGATATGTAGGTCATAGGTATTGAACTTGATGACAAATATCATTAATTAAAAGATTCTAGTTTTGATTCTGAACTCTATAGAGAAATTTTGAATTCTAGCTCATATAAAGGAACTGTGTTCAAATTCCGATAATCAATTCTCTATTCAAAAAAAAGCTTATGTTTTTATAATTAATAGGAAAAAATAGTTATAAGGTCTATCAATAAATGAAGCCAAACCCTTGCCGGTATGAAATCGTGTAGCTGCGGGAAAAACTACCAATGAAATCAAAAATTAAATCACAACCAAAGCTTCAAAAAACCATGCCTTGGTTATATGATTTTAAGGGCTTGCAGTATTAATAGCTAGAAATTTTCCTGCCTTTATTTCGTTATCTTGTTAATAAATCAGTTCTTTGCTGTATCGAAAACACTGGGAAAGTTTTATTAAGAAAGAGTAAACAGATTTACTATAAGCTGCGTTTGGTGTTTACAGAAGTTCTTATTATCCTTCCCATTCTTAAGCAGGAAATACTGCTAAGACTGTCC
The DNA here is from genome assembly GCA_015227615.1 of Labyrinthula sp. Ha. NCBI lineage: Eukaryota > Bigyra > Labyrinthulida > Labyrinthulaceae > Labyrinthula > Labyrinthula sp. Ha. The sequence continues at coordinate 50,908 of JAALGZ010000089.1, forward strand.
CTCTAGGTAACTAGTTAAATGTTGTTGGTACCTTTTTTCCCATCTAACTAAGTTAGCGTAGAATTAGAAAAGCTTAGAGGCTACACATGAGGCTCAAAGCTATGTTACTTGTTTTCGTCATCATCAAGAAAATTATAAGACCCTATCGCAAACGCAAGTTAAACATCATGTGGCGTTGTGATAGCCATAATAGGCTTTCTCATCAGGATTAGTATTTGCAGTGCAGGTGGTTCACTATGTTCAGGTTCCAACCTTCTTCATTCAAGAAAATATGATCAAAACTGCTGGATTCATTTTTTCTTCATTGGCATCAAAGAACCGCTCTAAGAGCATAAGGTCTGGGTCTAATATTGGATTGGCAAGGTTTGCCTGGATATTAGTCTGTAATTGGCTAATTCTAGGGCTTGCATCGCTAGTTTACTTGACTACTCAATACACCCAAGGGTAATCTTCTCGCCGGAACCTAAACACATAGACTTAGGTAACTGAGAGGATAATAAATCTCTCATTAGCGATGAGAGGGCAACTGTGAAGCAGATAATTATTAATAATTTTTGATCAGTATATACACTTGCAAGGAACTTTCTCTTCCATTTCAGTTCAGTTATTAGGTGTATTTCTGTGTGCCTTTGATCACTCTTTAGTAACCAGAAATGGGCTTCTCCATTTCAAACTACAGCTCTACCAGAGATTTGGGTTTAACTATAAGAATCTTACAAAATAATGTTAACCAATTACAATAGGCAGTACCTCCTTGACCCAAGCTAGTACAGTTCTAAGCAAGTGGACACTTTTCTGGAGAAATAACTTGGGTCAGACAAAGTTTCGTCTTGGGAAATACAATAAATTCTTAAGTGCCAAGGTGAGATCCCCAAAGTGCTCATAAGTGGATAACATAGACAAGTCACAAAAGTTTCAAGTGTTGTTTACTTCATTGCCCATCAATACTCATGGGCACCGGCTCAGCAAATAAAAAGGCGCATTCATCCATTTATTATCTTATTCTAATAAAATCGAACTAATTAAGCAATATTTATTTACCGTTCGGAAAATATAAACCTCGTTGCTTTTTGGGTTACTCGCTATTACAGGTAAATCTCTTGCTTCATGTGTGAAAACATCCTTTGGGTGCTCAGGAATTAGTCTTCTTTTATGCCTTAGAAACCAAGAGCAGAGACCGTTGCCATAGCAAAAGTAAGCAACTTTACAACAGTACTCAGTTCTTTCTAGCTCCACTAGGGACAAGCAAGACTTTAACTTTTTAAAGATAAGCTAACTGATATGTTCAAAATTTTCGGTTCCAGCACTTTAAATAATTCTTGTCTTAATAGCCCACATATCTTCCGAAAAAATATTGATGTTTCTGTTAGGGTTATTGAAAAATACTGAGGTTATAATTCCTGAAGTGAAATGTTTTTTTGTTCTACGGTGAATTATTTTTTGCTTTCATTTAGTGATCTGCGCTCATAGTATCGCCTGATACTAGGTAAAGCAGTTCACTTACATAGTTTGATATTGTGTTTTTTATATAAATGGAGAATCTTAATTAATAAACACCACTCAGGTTTCAATAGGCTATTACTTGAATCCGCAACGCAAAGCAAAGCAAGCTGTTTGTGCAGATATGCCCAAGCTCCACTAATCAGTGAGTTTATTACAACCAGAAGGGCCCTGTAGTTGGTTACCATTCTCCTGATCTCTACTCAGCGTTTAGCCAAAACTCAATAGCCCTGTCCACCTTGTAACCTTTTTAGTATAAATACGAACCATACACTTGGCACCGCTAGAAAAACTGTTCCCCCCTAGTTGCCTTAGGAACCATAAAAAAATTTGGAGGATAACTTAGAGAAAAAAAGTCATCTTATAACAAAACTGGAAAATAATCACAAGTACTAGTTGAAAAACCTAACGAGCCAATCTACATATTATTTAATCAAACAATATTTTATTTTTTTTTGAGTTGAAAATCTTATTTTCTTTTATGAAAAGTTGTTTTTTTTTCATCAATTCTTCTATTAATAGATTTAACTTGTAACAAAGAATACAATTTAAAAAACATTTTCTAACTGCATCAATAAAAGTACAATAAATATATTACTATTAATGTATAGTTTCTTCCGACATAAATATTATTCTTGTGTTTGTATATTTGTCATTTTTTTATCCCACTTTAAGAACTGACTGCAAGTAAATCGTCATCCCCAAAGTTGTTATGCTAACCCTACGCAAGCATTAATATACTTCTTATATATCTGCTTTATTTACATTTAAACCGACTCCGTATCTCATCGCTCAAATACACTATTGCATTACTGTATCATACACAAACTCAGATATACCGCCGGAACAAGAGTATTGAAACAAGTTTGTTTTCAAATAAAAACCAACTTCTTGGTAATCACATAAAAAGTTCAATACATAAAATGAGTTATTTATTAAGAACTATAAGAGATGCTTTTCACTCAACAAAAAATTTTGATATAGGAAAACCCACGAACGTTTACCAGGATATAAAGGTGACAGTGGATCCGAATAGTGATACGGGGTTTGTTGGACTACCAGACACGTTCCGTGAAGTACTGCTGGCTTCAAATATATCTAAAGAAGAAGTAGTTCAAAACTCGCAGGATGTTTTATCAGCACTAACATTTCATTTCAACGGAGCTCCTGGAACAAATGAGTTTGAAGAGCAAAGAAAGAGATTTGTGAAGAAAAACTTAGATCCAAGAAAATATGTAAACGCGTTTAGCGGTAAAGCTCTTGCTGTTGAGTCACCAAAACCGGTTATGAGAAAAAAGTCTTCTTTCGGATCAGAAGTGAGTTTAAGAGATTTCAGTAGTAAAGCAAAAAAGCACAAGTTTAGAGAAGCAGGGAAGAAGAGAGAAAAAGGTGGTTCTTCTTTCTCTGTAGTAAGTAGAAGAAAGAGAGAGCAGGGTGGATCTTCTTTCTCTGTAGTAAGTGGAAGAAAGAGAGAGCAGGGTGGATCTTCTTTCTCTCTATCAAGTGCAAAAAATGTGACTTGTAGATTAGTCCCTTCTTCAAAGAAAAATCATACTCCTCCAGCTCGTTCAGACAGTGTTGTTTCTTTAACTTCTTTGACATCAACTCCTTATTTATTTAAAAAACTTCCTTCAAGAAATACTTTACGAACTCAAGTTTCAAATGCAGTTGTCATAGAAAAACAAAATCCATTTAAAGAGTATAAATTCCTCGGAAAAGGACCGATTGGAGCTGGTGCTACTGGGAAAGTGTTCAAGGCGCAAGGTATTCATGACAAGCGAATTTACGCTGTAAAAGTTTCAGAAATATCTGGTAAGGAAAATAATGAGGCAAATTTGAAGAATGAGATTGCTATGCAAGCACTAAGTAAAAATCATCCCAATATTGTTTCATTTTATGAAGCATATGAGTGGGAAAATAAATATTTTGTTGTTATTGATTTTATGTCCATGGGTTCTCTGACCGATTTAATTGTTGGTTTAGAAGTGTTTAAGGAACAAATTTGGAAAGGTGTTTTTATATTTGTTTCTAACTTTTTAGAAGAAGAAACAAGTTTTGTTATTAAAGAGATGTTAAAAGGGCTCACGTTTATGCATTCACAGTATAGATTACATAGGTGGTTTAAGTTGTTGTATTTTATTTTGTAGAGATATAAAGAGTGATAATGTTTTAGTAGGAAATGACGGATCTGTTAAACTGGGTGATTTTGGTTTTGCAGTAAATTTAACATCAGACCAATCTACTAGAGAGTCCGCTGTCGGAACACCTTATGTATTTTTTCTACTTTACTCTTAAGCTTAGTGGATGGCTCCTGAATTAATTGGTAATAGAGAATATGGTGAAAAAGTTGACATTTGGGTATTCGTTTCTTTGTTTTTTTTATTCTAGTCTACGGGAATTACTGCTATTGAAATTGTTGAGGGATCTCCTCCCTTAATGGATGAGTTGGATGGGCCAACAGGTGCCATTCGAGCTCTGTATTTAATTTTGAAAAATAAGTCACCGACCCTATCTGATCAAAATTTGTGGAGTAAGAAGTTCAAGTCTTTTTTGAGGTACTCGCTAATGAAAACTCCACAGTTTCGATCTACAGGCCAGCAGCTTTTAATGCATCCTTGGATGGGTCTTTGTTGTGATAGAAATCACTTTATAAGATTTGTAAATAAAGTGAAGAAAATGCAAGCCGAGTTGTTTTAGTGATTTTGCGGTACTATGTTATTAGGTTTTTTAGTTGTGCATTTGGGAATTGAATCGGTATTTACTGAAGAATATAAGTTCGTATGTGAGTTTTGCGTCAAATTTTCATTAAGCTTCGAATAATAGTATATTTTTCATGTGCAAACTGAGCACTGTAGGCAGGGATTCAGAACATAATTGGATGGCCTACTAAACTGCTTTTAGGTTTAACAGTTAGCAGTTGAGTCTACCTTAACGGTGTCGTATTTTCTCTGTTGGTAGGGTCAAACCCATATGTTCAGTACAACAGGTTTTGTTAACTAAAGGGGGGCAAACTATTAATGAATGAGCTTGAACAATTGTAAGTAGTTCACAGAAAAAAAAAACATTGTTCAGAGCAGTGCCCCATGTGGTATATGTCTTAAAGTCATATTTTATACTGCGAAAACTTTTGCCTCAGAATAAATAGGGTGATGATACTATTTAATATCAGGATGAGGTCAAGTAGAGAGGTGTGCACAAGTTAATATACTGGCTTTAGTTTCTGCTCATCTTTATTCTTTCAGGACTAGTCATCGGATTTGATAAATTACATAAGCAATTACTTTGTATTTATTTTGATACTCAATATTAATAAGAATTTTGTGATTTTAACTCTAATGAAAATGTTCTAATTACGTTCTAATGGTTAATTCATTGTCGTTACAAACCTAGGCCCCATGACTTATTGAGGGTTTTTCGTCTTGTTTCCTGTTCAATTAGACGTGCGCAAACCGAATAAACCAAAGATTGATGGATAACGTTGATAGCAGTTTTACTTTTTCACCTTTTTTGTTGGTTCCTAAAAATTAATACGGCTATGTATTTCAGAGGTCCCAAAACAATACTGTATTACTAACAACGAGAACCAAGAAGACCTATTATCACTAACTAAATACACTCAAGTAAAACACGTTTCTTATAACATATAGCAACTGAAAAGAGGAATAAAATACATTCATCCTTAACAGACCTTTGCTGAAATGCTAGAAAAAATAATATCTCATTTTAGACCCGTATGAAAACCTTTATGAACCAGGCCATCTGACCCAACTGTAGATTACACCCGGGCATTTTCTGGGTCAACTGGTCATTTTATATATGTTTACATAAGATGCAAAGTAAACTAATTGTTTCTATGGTGAGCCATGCAATCACGGGTTTTCTATAAGTGAGCTGGGTTTGCAGCTAGTTTTCAAAGCGAGCCATAGGTGAGGGAGGAAACATGAAACTCATTTGCGAACTGTAGAACCATGTTAGGCGAACAGTAGACAATATTTTTCCCAGTCAAATTTTATCATTTGCAGAGTTATTCTAATCTCTCAATCTTCATCTTTGAGTTCCAGTGAAATTTCATCATTAACAGATTCATTTTCATCTCTCAATTTACATCTTCGACAGTTTCAGATTTGTTCAGAGTAAACTTGAAGCAGATCATTTGTAGTGAATAAAATAATGGGCGATAAGATTGAGTGTCTATTAACAGTACAAGATCAAGCTACTATTCTAGCTGGATCTCTGAGTCGATATGAGCAAGAGTTTCAGAAATTTCAGTAATGCGTGGCTGATCAAAATGTAAGTATTTGTGATACTAGCGTTGGAGCATACATTTTCAATCTCCAGTTTTAATATAAATATGCTCCTAGCACCATTCAAGGAAGAGCAAGTTATTTTTTATCGTTTTACTTTTGCAACATTACACGTTATCACTCGGAAATTAATAGTCTTCAAGTCAAAAACTGAACAAGTAATGATGTAATTTCCACTTTGTGCTAGAAATTTTTGTTTTAGTTATTGGTCCTTACACTATATGCCCCAACCTTGGAAAGATAATCCACTGACCATCAATAATCAAGCAAAATGGGGTTTTCAATATTGATGACTGCCGATAAAAAAGACATGAGCAAAATAATCCTCAATAAAATATCAATAAATCAATTAGTACCCTTAACTTCTGGCCAGGAATTAAGCCTTTTAATGACAGGGGTGACGGAACGGTTGCACCTGACAAAGTTAGACCAACGTGATAACAAGCGAAACGATCAACCGAATGTCCTACAGGAGGTAAAAGGTACTAGTAGGAGGAAGATGAAATCTTATTTTGAAATTTTTACTAATAGTGCGTTAGTTCAGCCTCTCCGTCTATCGTTAATTTTGAGAGAATATTTAGAGATGTCAACTTCTTTTTGACAAAAAAGACACCAGTAGCCTGAATATTTACAAAGTTTTGGTCTGAAAATATATTACTTTCTTGGGAAATATGCATTTTTACATTATTAATACGTATCTCCTTGCACTAAGCCTTTGGGTCTTTCAAAAAAAATTCTTAGTTATTTAATAGTACATCCTAAATGGCTAACAGTCTAAAGGATTAACCGTTACATTCTAGCAAGTTTAACATATCTCCTTAATATCGATTTCTTAACCTGATCCACTAGTGTTGCTATTTGGCGAATTAGTTCTTGCATATGAGAAAATTCGAAAATTTCAAGAACAATTCTTGTTACATAGGAAGAATGTTTAAACTAAACCTTGAATCAAACAGTCCAAAAACCTCTATGAGGGAAGCATACTGCGTTTCCTCTTCCCCTTCATTCTTATTAAATAGCATTTAATATTACCCAGGTCTATTTTAGTTTTACCAATTCACCAAAAATTGTCACTAATCTCTCCTTAAGATAGCAGATACATATATATCTTAAATTTGAATCTCTTCAATTGTTGAATAGGAGAAATGGGTATGATCTGTACGTTTATATGCTGAGCAACTAATCACTCATAATCAACTCTAATATTGTGAGCCCATTCGGGCGACTGAAATCATTATACCCAGATTTTTGAAGATGAACTAAAACAGCGTTATTATAGACTAAATTAACCTTGAAAGGGAAATTTACCACTACTCATTCTTCTAATAAGCCTTTAATTAATCATTCATTGTGCGATTTCTTATCTAGAAGCTCATCTGAAACAACTAAGAAGAACAAGCACTAGTTCAAGAAAAATGTATCTCGATGGGGTCAGCATTAGATCTTATCATTAATTCAGAATTTATTGAGCTCAGTACGTATGCGGCGAAATGTTCTTACAAAAACATGGAAATAAGAAAAAAAATGTTTTTAATAGCCACATGTTAAGGAGTCAGATTTTTTCTTCAGTGTTATGTCCTTTTCTTCAGAGGCTTTCATTCGAGTTTAGTTTTGCACATGAAAGATCTCCTGAGCAAAGTAATACACATTAAGATTGTAGTTCGTTTTAACTCCACAAAGGTTATACTCAGGTAGAGAGAATCCTTATCGCTAAACATTATCCACTAGTTTCAAGAGAATATTTCTCCGTCTATATTTGCTATGACTTTTTAAATTAATACTCTGGATGCAAATAAACCTAACCCAAAGGAAAACAAGTACTATATAATGGTAAATCTTTAGTTTGCTTAAGTAATATGCAGCAGGTGCAGGTGGATAACAAGATTATTTTTTCCATGCTGACAGCATAATTCTATAGCAGGCCTAAGCTTAACTAAAAGCACCCATTCAACACCCTAGTGTTAAACCCTGGTTGAGATATCAAGAAAGCAAGAAGTGTTTAAATTGTAGAACTTGTATTTCTTAAGTACAATGCAGCGAATAAAGACACAGTACTTAGAGAAAAGCATAATGGATTCCCATGCTAGAACATGACCAGGGTGATAATAAAGCGGCATAAACTAATGTAGTTTAGAGTAAAGCTAATACCAAAAAAGGCATTGTCCCACTCCGGTAACCTGTCTCCTATGATCTACCCAGTGAAATTTAATAAGCAAGACAGCTCTGATGATTCCTCGTTTTGGCGGTCTTACTCCCAACACATTTTTCTTACCCTAAATAGCAAGTAGAAGTGAAGCAATCTATTTCAAATGGCAACGATTTAAACTATGTTTATCAAAGCTTAAGCTCATTTTAAACCCTTTATTACTATAAGCTACCATCCCTCGTTTTCAAAGTTCTTAAATACAGAAAAAAGAATCTTCTTATCAGTTCTTGTTTATTAAATGAAGACTAGCAGTTGAGTGAACAGTCTAACGGCTAAGTTTTCTGATGGAGGAGTTTGAGAGCGGCTGATATTTTTTCGGTTAAAACTTTACTAATATTGGTTTGTTCAGATGAGGCCGTTTAGAAAGTAACCTTCAGCATGAATTTTCTGGAAGAGCAAAATCTTTTACCCTTGTATCCAAGAATAGTCGAAAGAAAGACGGTTCTGCTTGATGATTATCCAAGTGAATTTAGTTCAGTCACATTGGAAAGAGTTCAGTTTTCATGTCCATTGGGAGTTCAAGGTTTAAATGAACATAAGTGGAAGGAGTCAGCTGTTGCTTTAGAAGCAGAGTATAAACAAGAATTGAAGCATTGGGATAAGTTCGAACTAGCAACAAGAAATGATTTCGATCACGTTCTAAAACTAGTACATCACTATGTTTCAAGAAGAAATGAAACGAAGGAGGTTAATCTTCTAGAGCTAGCATGCAAGAATGATTACAGGATAACGAAGGATATTGATAACTTCTTGGTCGATTCCACTGATCCGAGCTTTAATGTTCAACTAAACAATCTTCTAAAGAATAAAAGTCAAAAGCGCAAATCGGCAAGAAAATTAAAAGCTAGGGCTAAGAAGCTGAAGACTGGGGATCAGAAGAAGATAGAATCAAATTCAGCCAAAGTAAATAATTCAACACATGTGAAAACTATTACTGCAGTCAGTGAAAACTGGTTTCATCCCTTTAACCCAAGAATTAAGTGCAGATGCAAGAAAAGCAGTTGCGAGAAGAAATATTGCGAATGTTTTGCACGAGGTCAAAGATGTTCCGTAAACTGCTCTTGCACTAACTGCAACAATTCCTAATGAATGTTGATGCTAACGAACTAGTTTCCTAAGGTTTCGTCCTGGAAGTGCGAGTCTAGTCTTGATATTCTTGAGTTTAGTTCGCTACATTTTTCCAATTGCTCCTGGTGAACTCTAATTTGTTCAATGCATTTTTCTAGCCGCATAGTTAAGTCAAAAATTTCCTCATCCTTTTCCTCTAAGCGTTTTTTTAAAGTTTCAATAAGAATATCTTTGGAATTGTAATATTCATCGACTATAGTATCTTCTTTTGAGGGTGTTTCCAAGTTTATTTCCATGTTAACCTCTTCCCTACTACTTGTATCAGAAAAAGATGAAGACACAATACGGGACTTTTCTGTCATATTCTTTCTTGACTCAAATCTTATATCTTCCCTTGCAGAGAGTAGATTAGCCTCTGTTCCTGTACTTTTGTAAAACTCATTTTTCACTTTTTGATACGAGGCTTCTTCTTTTGCACTCCACTTTACGGCTCCAGAGGCAGTGTATTTCGATTGCTCTGGTCGCGCAATGCATTGAGAAGATTCTAATGCTGCAACTCTTGTAAACTTTTTCAAGGTATCAGCTTCGTGTTCTTGGTTAGCCTTACTGTGTTTCCTACGCTGAACATCTTCAGAAGCAGGGGCAACAAATTTTCTGTTAAAGGGCTTCACTTTGGTGCTACTGGTATGACAATATCGCTTGCTATGAGAAGCAGATGATTTCTTAGATGTATTTAAAGGGCTACCATATTCTTTCTGAAGCAATTTTTGATATTCGTTTAATCCATGGAGCTCGCTCGCTTCTGTCAAACTCTTCTCAACTCTGTCGTTATTGCTCAGCTGCTTCCTCTCTACAAAATATTCTCTATTACTACAATTTATATCACCATGGTCTCTCTCAATGCAAGATTTGAACTTATTTACCATGCAGCGAAGGTCTTCTTCATCAAGTTTCTCTGTCATCTTCAAACGGCTAAATATCTTTAACATTTTTTGAAGCATTGAAGACCAGTAATGCAGTATTGAGAAAACTTAATGGGTCATGCATTCTTGTTGGAAAATAATAATCGGAACATTAAGTGACTCGAGCTAAACATATTATTCCCGGAAACAGTGCCACTATTTGTGTTAGTGTTCTGGGTTAAAAAAACTAGATCGAAACGTGTTTCAACTTTACCACGAGGAATAGGAAAAAAAGAGAACTGTTAGAGAAACAACGCAATGAGACCAAGCTCATATGAATCACGGTCGTCTAGCCAACAAGGAGCTTCAACTGAAGGGGCACCATCAGTTCCACCAAAGCGTCCTCCTACAGAAAGAGTGAAATCGCCAAGACTTCCAGCTCCAGAAAGCGTCTACAACCCACCAAGCACAGTTTACGAACCACAGGGAACTGTCTATCCATACCCAAATTTGGAACTTTCTAATAGTCAGAGTTATCAAACAAGCCGTACTCATAGTTTTTGCTTTTTAATTTATAGATGCTGCAACCGCAAGAGGGCGAACTTCTTCTGCTGCTGTAGATGCATTCGTCGCGAGCATACACAACCAGAAAAAGTCAACGAAAAAGTGTTGCAGTGGTTGTTGTAGTCCTAAAGTAAAACGACTACTCACTGTACTCGTTGTATTCATAGTCGGGTTTGGTGTATTTTTTGTTGGAGCCTACTTTCTTCTAGAAGAATATTTCTAGCGCAATATCAGCATATTAAGTATTCATGTTTGGTTCTTCATTTCCTTCCATAAAAATATCTGGTTATTTCCCTCTCCTTCTATTTCGCTGCAGCCTCGGCGGGTCAAGGACCAAATAGCCATGCTGCTGTATTAGAGCTACTTCTGGGTATTTCAGCTGGGTATTATTACCATGGAATATGTTCCCGAAAAATATCAACGAGACGACTGATAGACATCAAAGTAAAACTGCTGTAGCCATAAACAAAACAACAAGAAAAACGAGATGAAAGCCAATATTCATTACATAGTTGTATTTCTGTCTGCATTCTGCATCCTTCTAGTATTTTCAAGACAGGAAAGGGGGTTAACGCGGCAGATAGACGGTATCTCACGGTCCTTGCGTAATACTAACCTGAAAAAGATACATACGTTTGATCCAGACACTACAACAACAAGAGAAGGATCCCCAATCTTCAGTGCTTACTTGTCATCGTCCTCTTCGCAACTTCAGATCAAACATCCTCCTCCACAGAACCGTGATGATGGGCCTTTGCGCGCACGACACAGTAAATTAGGAGAAAGTGTTCCTACAAGACTTGGGAGCTTTGAGTTTAATGTCATGCACCTGGAAGAAGCCAGAAGCACTCAAGGGCAGTTTGGTAACAATCCCGATGGCGACGAAACTCTTGCTCCCACAGGTTCCCCTTCAATGTTGCCAACAGCTGCACCATCAACCAGCCCTTCAATCTCGCCAACACAAACTCCTACAAATATACCTTCGTCAAACCCTACAGCTAATCCAACAAAATCGGCATCACTCCTCCCATCGTCATCCCCGTCCTTTAATCCTACTGGAACTCCTACTCTACATCCAAGTATGAACCCAACTGAATCACCTACAGCAGAACCTACATTCTCCCCAACACTTTCACCATCACTCACTCCTTCATCCAATCCTACAACAGAACCTACGTTCTCCCCAACACTTTCACCAAACACGGCTCCTACAACCAGTCCAACGCAATCCCCCACGGATTCCCCTTCAGTTGCACCTAGTACATCCCCAACAAAAGGACCCACGTTCTCACCTACAATTCCACCCAGCACATCTCCAACAACGAGGCCAACACAATCGCCTACAGAATCCCCCTCTGTGACTCCTAGTAGATCTCCTACAGAGAGTCCATCAGTATCTCCCACTTTGTCCCCGACAGCTGCTCCAACCCAATCTCCAACAAGAGCGCCTACTGGTCTGCCTACAGTCGAACCAACGATTGCACCATCCGTCACTCCAACTTTCTCACCAACTTCGTCCCCGACGGAGATATCCGGATCAGAAAGTAATGGCGTCTCTAGTGGTGTCCTCTCCGTAATTCTCCTGCTTACTTTGGGAAGCATTGGTGCTTTAATTTTCATCGGAAAGCGAAAGAAGCTAATTAGGTTTAACAAGCATAACACAGATGCATCTTCAGAAGGAGTTTTGCGCAAAACACAAGTAGAAGTTTCAAAGCAAGGGGACGTTTCTATTACAGAATCTGTTGGGGTTTCCAAGAGTGAATCTTCAAGGAAAGTGAAGCAACTTGAGGCTGAAATAAAGAATATTAAGACAGGGCATGTAAGTGCAAAGTTATCTCCAAACTTTCGGGCAGTACTGGCTCAGAACCCAAATAATCCATTTAGACCAAGCAGTACTTTAGTTAAAAAACATGAATTAAAACAAAAGCTTGAGGAAGAGAGAAAAAAAGAAGAGAATAACCGTTTGTTTGAGCAGCTTGGTTTGCCAAAGACTAAGGGGCCGGAAAACTCAAGCAATGGAGATGAAGACAAGGATAGTGTGGACGATGCAATCTAGAGTCGTGTTGGCATATTTAATGTAGTTTCGTTTTAAAGTTTGAAACATTGTATTGTTAGAATTTGGTATTAATATTCAGAGTACTAATCAAAGTAGAACTATAAATACCCTCTGGAGTGAAATTATTATTCATTTCCTTCATTAGCTCATAAGACTCGATCGATATTTTTCTACTCTCTCTGTGAACACACGCAGAAAAGCAGCTTCTTCGTAATATTTTCTTCGTATGTGGAGCGCTTCAACCGTATCAAACAGATTTTTGAGAGCGTCAGGGGCAGTATTTATGTAGTGAGAAAAAGGTACATAGTTATAGTGATTTGTATCAGGGTGGGACAGGAACATAATCTTCTTTCCTAGATCCACTGCAGCTTGTAGTTCCATGCATACATAATTGCTTGCAAAAATATCTCTTGACAAGAAAAGAATATAAATCATACAAGTTTCAACCCCTTTTTTCATTGCAGGTCGAGTTAACCCATCTGCTCCGGAATACACTTGATCAAACCAACACTTGTAACCTAGGGTTGTCATTTTCTGATGAAGCTTTCCAACTACGTCAATTGAGTCATTTTGTTTATAGCTGAAGAAACAATGAAACTCAGTGCCAGACGGGAGTTTCTTTTCTTCTGTTCCAGGAGGTATACCTAGCTGGTCTAGTGGTCTTCGAGGGTTCTCTGGCTTCATCAGATTCTTGCTTATTGAACCAACTTCCTCATTACCATTTTCTTCAAACCAGTGAACATAATCTGAAACTTTTCTAAGTGTTCCATCGGTTCCAAGTGGGTAAAAAGCTTGATCAGGACCTTTTTCTTTAATTTGCAACAGTTTTTCATAACTGACCAGCACATTTTCTGTGTCCTCTGAAGATGGCAATAGTAATTTAATAGAAAGAGCTGGCCCACCTTTCTCTTTGGAACCAAACAACTGCTGCCGTAGGCCATCTGTCATTGAATAAATAGTTTCAATTAAGAGCTTTGCCTTGTCAAAATTTGCTTCTCTGTGTGTTTGTACCTTGATCCAGACCCGGTCACCTTTGGGATTTTCAGTCACTTTCATCTCAAATGAAACTTCTAAGCCAAAACTAAGTTGAGCTTGCTGCCCTGAAATTTGTTGAGTTTTGTTATTATCAAGACCATAAGAAGCGCTTTGCTCAATTACAAGGCATAAAAGACGTTCAAACAAACCAAAAGGCAAGTATCGGACACTATCTTCATCATCATCATACAGCCCTGAAAAATCTAAAATAAAATACGGACCAGTATATGAGGCTGATTCTAAATTGTTTGTAGGGTTGCTTCCAATTGCAGGAAACGTAGGAATCAAATACTGCTTCTTTCGAGGAAGAAATGGGTAATCACAAAGTAACAGCGTCAACTTCATTACAGACTTTAGGTATTTTCTTACCGCTGATGACAACTTTGCCTTTCCCCATATATTATGAAGCAGATCTTCTGTTATTATTCCAGTTCTTAAATATATTCTATATTCACGACTATATTTACTATCGTATGCTGGAGCTTTATGTGTGTCTCTCTCAAAGATCACGAGACTGAAGCAGTCTATAAGCCATTGAGGGTTTAAAATAACTTTGTTCTGCATTTTTTCTATGCTTGGAAAGTATGTAAGAAGACCTCTGTTGGTTAGAAACATCAACACCTTATCAAGCCTTTTCACCTTAAGTGTATTTGCTTCCAGCAGCTTCTCAATCTCGACGATAGATATATAATCCTTTTTTTGTTTTCTTAGAATATCATATACTCTCAAGTAACTTAACTTTATTTCATTGGTCAGAAATTCCTGCTTTTGCACGGTCAATTCAATAGAATTTCGTAAGATTTCGATTCCAAAAGATGTCTTGCTATCTACTGGATGAAAGCAACCAGAAGCTTCCTGCCCAAATAATCCACCAAGATCATCCAGTTCTTGCTCTTCAAAGTAGCTTTCTTCAAATACCTGGTCTAGAAATAAATTGTCAACAGTATTATAGTTAGATGTTGAAAAGTTTTCACAATGCGTACCGACAATGAACAAAGGTGCTTTTGGCGCATGTAGTTTCTTCGAGTTCAACCAAAATTTCAGGAAGTCTATTTCAAGCTTTCTTTCACCCTGATCTTCATCCAACATCTTCTTAGCATCAAATACGACTAAATAACATCCATAGTCAGTGAGAAAAAGATGATGAAGACTATAAAACACTGATTGTCCTCCAAAATCCCAAATGGAGAATCCTAAAGTTGGTCCGGTTTGCAATAGCAATTCTTGGGTTTGGTCTTCTTTCACTCTCTTCAAAAGTGATGGTATAAACTTTGTGTCTACCTTAAGCTTTCCTTTAGGGTATATGCTGCTTTCTTGCACATTTCTATAGTTAATTTGTACTAGAGAATTCTCCAGTATCTTGCCTAAGAAAGAAACGAAATGGTCTCCTTCATCATCCTCTTCGCTCCATGGCAATGCATCTCTATTTTTGCTCACTTTGGAAACTAGAAGCTTACATCCTCTAGTTGACTGTTCTCTGGAGTCAAACTCTTGTCCTAGAAGCTGTTTAATTAGTGAAGTCTTCCCAGCTCTTGCTTTTCCAACCACTAACAGTTTGCATCGTAAAAACGTTTCTGTAACATCTCTAGTTAATAAAATGTATATGTGCTCGGGCATGAAGCTATGAGCACCACTGACTGCCTCCGTGTGTTCCTTCCCCTGAACAGTTATTTCCCCGACCATTTTCTTGCCATCTACGGTTGTAAACTCCTCGGTTTCGTCGTCCAAGATCTTTTCATTCTCCATTTATCTTATAAATAGCAAAACTATGTTATGAAGAGATTATTTGAGTTAATTGGGTCAGGGAAATCAAGTTTTAAAGGGTTGAATATAGAGTTTATGAAATGTTATCCTATTCTTAGAGGAAATGAATGCATATATTTGTGGTAATGTCGTATCAAGAAAAAATGTTTTCCTTTAGAATTGGTCCCTAGTTGCACATGAGTGGTGGAAGTATCAATGCCATATTTGAGCCCCATGGATTCCCCAAGTCGTCAAGGCCTTATAGGTAAGGTACTGTCTTGAATGATTGACTCCTTGGAGTATGAGTGATTCAAGTTTTCAGTGCCATGGCAAGAAAACGTGCCGGGGGGTTGTTTTAGTGGGTTCAAGTCCCACACGACGCAAGAAAGGGCTAGGGTCATATGTCCTCCTTGTAAGACCGAAGGGTTTTCAACCTCCAAGTAGGCCCCCCCAAAAAAAACATTTGAAGTCAAGCTGCATGTATATCTTTCCGGCAATCTTCATATATCTAATGCAGTGCCTATAAGCGAATATAAGAGAAGAACTTGGGGGCATGTAAAACTCCTTGGTTCATATTTTATATAGCATTAACTCAATGGTTGATGAACATAACTGACTCAATACACCAACACCGCAGTTTAAAACCCCAAATATTGCTTATAAGTGCACGAATCTATAATAAAATTGCATTATAGAAATATATATATTTCTTACATAGCTCTGCCCATGCACTATTCTCTACATTTTCTACGACTTCTATTTGGCTCCTGACTTCATTTTACTATGAAAATCCAACATGTCATAGATTTATAAATACTAAAATAGTGGTTATTTAGTTCTAATTAGTCAATTTAACTGAGAATTTTGAATTTTATTGTTTTAAGCATGGTTCTATGAGGGTGAAGGTATAATCTTGCAAAAAAAAACTACTTTTCTTATGCGGTGTCTATTATTTACCAAGCCAAACTTAAAGAAATATAAAATACTGTATCTATCTATGTTCACAAATCGTGTAGTGTTAAAAATACTATGACTTGGAAACAATTTATTACTCAAACTCTCACCTCGAGAAACTTCTAATCTAAATTGTGTAAATTTTAAGCATTTTCATCTGAATTAGCTTCCCATAGTTGCCACTGGGTGAAATCATTGCAAAATTAAAATGCCAATCCTGTTCAAGTAATTTTATGATGCCATTTTGTGAAATTTTTTATCCGTTATCATGTCTTCTTTTGAATTGGTAGCTTTTACACATACCATAATCTTTTCAGTTTTTTGGTTAAAAAAAGAAGGAATCTCTTCTTGGGTACAGGGAGCTTACAAAGATGTTAAATCATTAAGACTGTACTTTTCTAGGAAATAATTTTATTCTATTCGATACTCTTGCTACGATATATATATATTAAAAATTTATTTCATATCTGCTTGAAACAATATTTGCCATGGCCATTCTAGATTACCAACGAGATCGCTTACTTCTAGGTCTCTGTACTGGCAGCTTTCAGCAAAATTAAATTTTTCATAGAGCTGTTCAGGCTTCATGTTTCTAGTTGCTCGCAATTTTGGAAATAGCGTAATAGTTATATAAGTTTTCCTTAAAAACTGAAGATAAATTTAGTTCTACATGCCACAAGGTCACTCTCCCCTGAAGTATAAACAAAACATAAAATTTGAATTATTGGAACTAGGACTCGATATGGAAAGTATTTATCACTCTCTTAAAATAAAATCTTACACAGTTATTTCATTTATTGTATTATGTGCAACAATAGTTATGCAAGTGTTACCAACCCAGCGGTACTTTAAAAGATATATGAATGACCGGTTAAGTTCCTAGTACACCATAGATTTCATCCTATGCACTATATGTTATTTTAGTTTTAAGGTACAGTTCGTTAGCGTAGTAAAGATCTAAAAAAGCGACATCTTCTCCTTGATCGATTCATAGACCAAATGATCTAACTTCTGTTTGATTTAAGACTTGGTAGTAGGTGTTTTTATCGAGATAACAAAAGCTTCTTGAGAAGGATTTTACCAAAATATTTGTTTTGCGAGATAACGAGTGAGCTCTTCTTGAGAAGCTCTTACTAAATCTCTCTCGTTAAGCACGCCTACTTGGTGGTGATTATTCTAGGACAGGATGAGCTTTGAGATTTCTCTTCCATGGATTCATTATGGCGTTTCCAAGTTTTCTGAGCTTTAAGTATTCCAAAACTTATGTCAATATTCCATATTGTATTTTAGAATGCGAAAAATCTACAGCTCATTCGTCAACTAAACGAATCTCTTATCTTCTAGTTTTGAAAATACAAACCTTGGGGATATAAGAGATAGATAGTTCAATGGATTCATGTTATGCTAAAATAAATTTTGGGTGACGATTATTATGAAACATAAGGAAAAATACAGCTCGGGATTATAGTATAATTTCCTAAGCTAGTATCCCGACTGATGCACCGAAGTTCATATGGCTGAGCACCCACATGAAATTTTACCAAAAACCCTACTAAATTTTGGTTGATATAATTATTTGAATCCTAGATATCGAAATTGACCTACATATACTGAATATTTTGTTTATTTTTCGAAGGACTGGCTGTCCGTCAGAAGTCTTGTGAAGTAGATGACAAATATACTCTAGATTCAACTATGTCTATGACATTATCATTCCTGTTATCTTAGATTTGGAACTAGGTTGATGTATTTCTTTTGAATATTGAAAGTAAAGAAATATTGATTTATTCCACTCTAGGTTAATTTTAAAGTACTGAATTCTGTTCTTCTTAATTGTTGAGTTGTTTTAAATATTATTGCGAAATGAAAACTAAAGTTTATATTCGATAGTTCAGTTTTTTGTTTGTTTGTTCGATGTAAGATATACCAAAGTTCGGTTGGTATATGGTATAGGTTATCCATGTCACGCAAAAATGTTTCAGTTAGATTTCCGAGTGGAAAGAATGTGCTCTAGATAGGATTACATTTGAGCTTATGACTTGCGTTACCGCAAGTGGAATTTATTTTTAAATGATGAATTGAATGCTAGACTCTTTGGATCAAACCAGGTATTTATCTTATTGAGAAGTACGCAAAACCAAATTATTCTTATTTTGTTTTTATTTCTTAACAACATGACTTTAGTTTCTATTCCTTGTGAAAGGGTTCTGCTTCTATCATATATATGTATTGTTATCAACGCGAAAAACATGTAAGAGACAACAATGGTTGCGATTATACACGCC